>JAFMOD010000434.1:757704-793221 GCA_019802435.1 Corydoras maculifer
TTATGTTTTTCATTGTTAATGTATGACTAACATCCAGGTATATGTCTCTTACATTGATTTTTTTTTTTTTTTTTTTTTTTTTTTTTTTTTTTGGTGCTGGTACTCCACTGTTTAGGAAGGTGCACAGTATCTAAACCAGAAGCATAACACAGGGAAACGATCTCTTTATATCTCTACGTATTGTAGACTTATAACAGCAGATTAAATTGCAGAGCGCTTATTTAACTTGCTCAGTCCGTTATTAATTTTGCTTGCCATGTTCTTCCTGCCATTAAGCCGGTCGTTGCGTGTGCTTTGCACTCAGCCAGCTGGCAAAGACTTTGGGGTGACTGCTTCTTGAATTCGACCCCAATCTACTTTTCGACTTGTATGTGTATGGCCTGATGCAGATGTTTAGACCCCTCACTAACATCGTCCAGCCCGTTCTCATTAAAGTGGAATCTTACGAATGTCTTAAAGGATTTTCTTCAGATTTGGGGTAAACTTTTTGGATGAACTGCATACAGTGTGATAGTCAGAGGTCGAGGTTACTGCTGCGTCATGTCAATCTCTTGTGTGTGTTAGGTCTTAAGGAATGCTTTGGCATATTTATATCATTATTTATATTATACTTGGCACAAAGGTCCGCATGGACTCGCCGTTTAATCCGTTTGCATTTGACGTTCAGTGGTCACTGTGACCCTTGCGTCTGTCCCATCCAGAAATGCTTTCAGAAATTTCACCATTTCATCGCTGGAGCCGTACAATCGCATGAATGTGCAACGTCTCTGGAAACCATGGAACTTGCGATTCATTTTGTTCAGGTCACATTTTATGTTTAATTATAAATAAATCCTAGATTTTCCTGTTAATTATTTCACTTATAAAATCAAAAGCACAGAATTTGACTCCTGAGGCCCCGGACCCTGTAGAGCCGTGTGGTTTCACTCCTGTGTTGTTTGAGTGTAATGAACTGTTTTGGTTATTACGGTCACGATGCTGTTACCATTTTTCATCCTACCTTGGGGCTCGTTGTATAAAATTGCAGTCTCGTAATGGACCACCTAAAGGCTGATGAAGCGGCTCATTCGGCTGGATGAATGAAAAGGATACAGGCCGCATTGAGTTACTCCACGCGTTTGTGAATGTTTATTGTTGATATAAATTCCATAACGAGCGCGCTGGCTTCGGTTCTTCCATTGTGAGGTGTACGCCGAGGCGGCTTCAGCGCGCTCATTTCACTCACGTTAATGCTACATTATCTTGTTTCATTGGAATTGGTCGTATCTATTATTACATTTCCAAATAGCTTACTGTGATGGATTTGCGTTCTGCGATGGAACTGCTGAGTTAGAAGGAAGGAGTCATTGAAAGACTTTAAACATGTCAAGCCTCTTCCACTCCATCGAACCACAAATCTTTATAACCCCTAAAAGCCCCCGGCATGTTGGACTGAACGTGCTGGGCTTCTCTGCCCTGCTTGCTTCAGTCTTCGTGTTAAACATGTTTCAGGCGAAAGAGCAAGTAGATGTTTGCTTCCTCTGGAACACAACTTCAGAATGTGGCTTTGTCTTCACTGACTGTTGGCTCCTTATGCTGCTCAAGGTTAACCCCCTCTCCACCCCCCACCCCACTCAGAGCTGGAATAATAATGCTGTTCTAACAGACCAGTTACCTTAGACCCTAAAGGCCTTTTCCTGTAAGCTTCCTCTCCATGTGGTGGTTTCTTTGTTGACCTAAGACGTACTTTTATTTTTTATTGCCATTTAATGTCACCATGTTCCGCCGCCGTGCAACTTCCATCAGCCTTTTTGTTAGAACCAGATTCCCGTTCTTTTCACGGCTCTGTAGAGTTGCTAAGGGTAACGTGAAACGCTGGGCCTCTCCAAATATATGGCCGTGCAGAATGTTACCACCTGCCGTTTCCCCACCACTGCTCACCATGAGAGACCTTTTACAGTAGGACTTTGACTGACTGCTCTAGATCTAAATCTCATAACCTTCTGAATGACAAAATGCCGTTTGTTTGGTGAATGAAAGTGTAGTTCTTTGTTCTAGATCTGAATCGCGGCTGTGACACGGTGTAATCTGAGGACGCAGGAAAGGACCCGGTCCAGTGGGCCGCAGTCGCATCAGACAAATTTAATTAAAATATGGAAATTTCCGATGAGTCATGTTCGCCGGCTTTCATGCTGCGCACGTTAGCAATGAAGATGTTTTCAGGATTGGGATCATTGTGTCCTGGCTAAAAAATTGGAACTGTTTTGTAATTGGCATTGCCGAAGCAAATCATTTGCACATTGCTCGAGTATTTGCGCCTGCGCGTGTTCGTTGGTCACATCTTGCCCGGACTGAAACAGAATGAACCCTCTGAAGGAGAATCTGACTGATTCTGTTGGAGGACTTTTCTTTGTCAACACATGTAAATGGTATTGGCTGCTGTGGAGGGGGGGTGGAGGGGGGTGGATTTAGATGTTTAAATTGGGCTGTTGTACCGAGTGTTACTCTGGAGATGGGTTAGAGATTTTTTTTTTCTTTTCTTTCTGAAAAAGTGGATCTTAAAAAAAAAGCTCAGTGTCACTTAAAATTGGTTCTTGGATCTGATTTGTTTTTGGTGACAGATTTTAATGCTGTTTCTGTGATTCATTGCATTTATTACTTTATTTATTTTATTAAAACCGGTTCACTTAACATTTTAACCATTTATTTTCATTAGATGTTCTTCAAACAAAGCCAAGGTAAAAGGAAAAAAAAACATTTCTTATAATCAGTCATGGTTTAGAGTGACACTGGACCTGTTAAAGATCTTCATTTCAACTCTTTACCAATTTATAGTTTATAAATACTGTTACACTTATGATCCATCTAATCAGCTCCAATGATGTATACGTTTGTAGTCCATCGGGGTTTTTTTTTTATATACTCCCTGTTTACTTTCTTCTCTGAAGATCAGGGCCTCCACAGAGCAGGTATTGGGGTGGGGGATAAAGACACAACAGGGTTTTTTCTCATTTTATTTTATTTTATTTTATTTTTTTGGCTGGACTGAGAATCCACCCGTCACCAGCATCCAGAGGAACCTGAGTATTTAGAGGAACAGATGGATTGCAGTCTGAGATTGCCAAAGTTCGTTTATGTTGCAAACTGATAAACTGGTCAGTGAGAGTTATGCTGTTTAATTTTGTATGAAACCTGTTTTTATAATCTTTAGCAATCTCAAGGTCGCGGGTTCAAATCCCAGCCCTAAGGGGGTGCTGCATAGCCATCCCTGTGCCCTGACCCCAAACTTGTAAGTAGTTTTGTATAAAAGCCTCTGCTAAATGAGGCAATCCTAAAGTTTTTAGGACTGAAGTGAACGGATGATTATTTCATCCCTCTGTCAGTAGAACCAGAATTGGAACCCCATCATCATCACCCTTCATTTTCAATCTCTTTAGATCAGGTCAGTAATTATTAATACTTTAGTTCCTGATTTAAATACTCTAACATTAATGTTTTTGGCTATTAATCTGATTTGTGATGAGCCCAGTATACTTCTCTTTTAAATAAAATTTAGTTTATATGGTCTTCGTGATGAATGTATGTTGAATAAGTTGTATGTATACACATATGTTTACTCAAACCTGTAATACTTGACAGAATGAAGGTGTCCCGGTTCGAGTCTGACGTCAGAACATGTCGTATCCACATCGACGTTTTAAATCCTGATCAGGCACGGGGCCGAGTCGAGATGGGTGTCTTGATGATTTACACACTTTGCGTTTTTATCCCTTCGTCAGAGGACGAGGCTTTCCAAGAACACGGGCTTCCTGTGGAGGCTTGAGGGGGAGTGCGGGGGACGGCATGCGTACTTCAACTCTGGGTTTTTTTTTTTGCTCCCTCCCCCCCCCCTCCCTTCCAGCCCCACTCCTTCCCCAGTCTCTTTCTCTATAAAAGGCTCTGAATGCAGTGTGAGGAGTCAGTGGGGATAGGAAAGTCCTGCAGCTCATCTAGTTTATCAGATCTGCTGGAGTTAATCGGATACGAACCAACAGATCCCATTCATTCACATCCTGCAGGAACCTTCTGGTGGACAAGAGCCGAACTTGGTAAGGTCATATGGTGCATGCTCCTCACCTCGTTCACCTGAACTGGTTTGTTCATGTAGTTTTTAGCTTATTGCATCAGTTTATGAGTTATATTTAAAATGTGCTTATTAAAAAGACCAAATGCAAAGATCACAAGTTCAGCAGGTTAGTATGGGGACAGAGTACAACATTTAATTGGGTTAGTTTGGAAACGTTATAATGTTTGTGTTACAAGATATAAATATTGTTGTTTTATATGCATGTGTTTTTAACTTGTACATTCTTTAAGAGAAATGCTTAAGTTTTCTTATTTTTATAGTTTATATGTTTTATTGTTGCTTCTGATTTGTATCCAACCTTTCAAGCATTTTTTTTTTTTTTTTTTTTTTGGGCCATGTGACCCACCTGTATGTGAGGTCTCTTTTAGTAGCAAATTCTGGGATGCCATCCGTTGAAACTCCCTAACTTTGGTGAGAATAAAAGCGATCTCATGTGGAGGGGGTGGTTGCACTGGTTCCTGTGGTTTAACGTGTAACACATCTCAGGTATTTCGTGTCAGCACTTACCCCACGCTGTTACAACACATCCATAAACAATTACAACCGTGATGCTTGTGCCAGCTCTTTAGATTGCAGTAAATGTTCTACAGAGCTTTGTGTGCAGCTGATGCTCATTTAATGTCTGGTGTGAGACTGGGTCAGGACTTTACCTCACCCAGAACAAAGCTGGCACAGTCCTGACCTTTGCCATCAGCCCTGTTTGGCCCAGTTCAGTGCAGAACAGATGCTGTTTCACAGGCAGAGTCAAAGGGATGGGTTGTGGTCGTCTGACTGGACAGAGCACTGTAGCTGGAGCGGTGACAACGTGCCTGGGTGTCAGACCTCAAACCTGTGGAAAGAGTGAGTTCTCCAGAGAGAAAGCGATGGAGGGAGGCTGTGTGGCTCCGTTCTGTCGCTCTCCCTCAGTCGAGCATTAGGCTGCATACTGATTTAGCAGGGGTTGTGTTTGGCGTCCCGAGCCATGCCATGCCATGCCAACCTGGCATCACACTACAGCTCCTCATCTCAGAGGACCTGCTCACCTTATACTTTCTGAATTGCTCTAGGGCTCAATGTTTCTAAATGTTAAACCTGCGCCTGATTTTGTGGGGGGTTCAAATAATGCTTAGCTAATGACTGAACATACAGAGACGGGTGGCGGGCAGCAAAAATGCATTGAAATGCTGACGTGCAAAAGAGTTATGTACACACACCGGTTATTTACCCTTACATTCTAATTTGAAAGTAAAAGCAGAAGGACAGTTCAACACATATTGCAGCAGGAAAAGTCATCTTTGTTGTAAAGGGTGTTTTCTAAATGTTCCGTAAAGCATCTCGAGGGTTGCAGCTGTTATAAATTGCCATTATTAATTAAATGTGTTCTGTTTTCAGATCTGTCTGCAGGTTTGTCCGCTGCTGCCCGACTTCTGTTGTCAGACATCCATCCAGGTCTTGCTCTGCTGCTGCCGCCATGCTTAGATTGCTCTCCCTGGCACTGCTGCTGCTGGCCGCCCGCCTGGCCACCAGTCTCTTTCTGCCAGACTCACCTGAGCTGCAGAGTCTGCTGAGCCGCTACCGTGATGACCTCCAAAGTAACGACACCAAGTCGGGCTCACGGACGCGTCGAGCCATCCCGTGGTCGGACCGGGAAGAGATCCTCGCTTTGCACAACAAGCTGAGGGGGGGCGTCTATCCACCCGCCTCCAACATGGAGCACATGGTAAAGCATTGCATTATGTTCCAGCATGTGAAGGGTGGCATCTCCATCACAGGGCAGACAACTTTAGAATGTCCTCACTTTCTGCTGAGTTGTTAAAAGTTGTGGTGGGAAGCCCATGCAAACATGGAGAGAACTTTACACAAAAAGAACCTTGTCTAGTTGACTTAACATTAAAAAATGGCATTATAGAGCACTAACCGCTCTGCCACCCTACTGCACCTGTAGGGTAAAGAGGCAACGCTTCACTAATTCAGTTCTGGTTCTTTACGGAATGCATCATCATGTCACATTCATCTGTCATTAATTCTCTATTTCTTTTTTTGAAATGCGGTTAAACTTTCCTGCATTTGCAAATGTGAAATTCAACCAACAGACGGCGTCCAGCAGCCAGGCCGGTGTGGTTGTGACTCACAGCCTGTTCCACAACAGCTGGGCTGAGTCCTAAACAGAGCTAACCCAGTTTTAAGCAGAACCTTTTCAAACGAAACTCTTAACATCGTTGCATCCTCATCTAAACCTCACCAAACGGGCCGTCGGAACGCAGACTCAAACCTGAACATTCAACTGCGACGTGAAGCTGCCATTCGGATTCCTCTGTCCCGTAGATGAAAGAAAAGCTTCGATCTGATTTGTTGTGTATAAGAAGTAAAGAAACGTTATTTAAGGCTTCATCGTTGGTAAATTTGCAGTCTCAGCACCAGGGTTACATTTTAAATGAAGTTACAGGACCGGTAGCTGGAGAGTTTTCGGAGCGACTGCTTATGGTGTGGTGGTTTAGGAACAAGCTAGGTCCTTGCGAGGTTGTTCGTTAATAAGCGAGGGATTTTAGCGCACCACACTCGGCGTGGAGCTGCCGACAGCAGACAGAACGCGGGTTATGGAGCGACTGTATACACCCGTGTGTTTAACACCACACTGGAAATTTACTGAGGGTCTTGAGCAGATGTACTTTTCTCACTAGAACACTCCTGCAGAGTGTGTGGGTGCAGAGGAGAAAACTCCACAGTGGGTGCTTGTATTTATTTAAATAAAAAAAAAATTAAAAAAATTCTACAAACCCTTTCACCTCCATCTGAGGTGCAGGAAAAAAAAAACCCAGAAAATATATCCCGTGATTATTTTTAAACATGCGGCGGTTCTGGGTGCCAGGCTGCGTGTTCTGTTTTGCTGTGGTCTGTGTGTTTGCCTCCCGTTAGAACCCGTTTCCAGCTTCATTAAGGCGGTGGTTTGATTGGGCAGCAGCAGTAAACAGATTATCACGTTCTATAGTTGGTAGGATCCTGTATGTTGCGGGTTCAAAGGGCGACGCTGGAGTGATAATATGTCTCACGGGGGTTTTGTTCTGATGTGTTTTGTGCAGATTTGGGACGACGAACTCGAGCGTTCAGCTACACACTGGGCTGAGCAGTGCCAGTGGGACCACGGACCTCACGACCTGCTAAAGTCTATTGGCCAGAATCTGGCCGTGCATTGGGGCAGGTATGAATACCTTCAGTATGCTCCCGAGTCTCTGACATCCAAATGTGTGTTTATACGGTTATTACAAATATATTCACTTTTAAGACGAGCCAAACACACACTTTGCGAGTGCAGATCTGTTTTTGGGGTTTATAAATGTTTTCAAACAGCCTTAATCCTAAATACTGATGCGAGACGAACTGGTGCTTGGTGTTCCACTCGTTCTCCTTTTCTGTCCCTCTGTCCTAGAATAGGTGCGGTTCCCAGACAGTGCGCTTGGACTTTTACTTTAACCTTTCTCTTCCTTTTAGCCGTATAAAGCAATGTTTAGAGTTTGCAGATATGAATTATGGAATCGGGAGACCAGGCATACTCGCCTTGGATAAATAATCTGGTATTAAAACAGATACATGTGCAAAAGTATTGAGCCACACCTCTTGGTCCTTGTATTTGTGTGTTTTATGCAGTCTTATTGCCACAGGTGTAGAAATTCAGGCACCTAACCAGGTATTTAGGGAACAACGTTTTGGGAACAGTTTGTGGAAGGGGCTGTTCTGCTCTAGCGTGACTGTAGCCCTGCGAACAAAGCAAAGGGTGAAAGATGTTTAAATATGGGTTAAGGTGATTTAAGTTCTATGACGGACTAAAACTGAGCCCTGCATTCTAACCCAGCATCAGTGTCTGACCTCACAACTCGTGTGTGTTTCATACCAGTTTTGTCGAATCCTGAAGGAAGCTGCTTGTTTTGTGCATTCCGTGTTACTAAAGCTCTGATGGCTTTTTTTAAAAGGTACCGCTCTCCTGCGTACCACGTCCAGGCCTGGTATGATGAAGTGAAGGACTACACCTACCCCTACCCCCAAGAGTGCAATCCCTGGTGCCCCGAACGCTGCTCTGGACCAATGTGCACTCATTACACGCAGGTAAGCATGACCTTTGAAATGTGTATATCAAAAAAACATTTTGATATCGAAAATAATTGCTAAATGAAGTTGTAACCGGGACGTATGTATACTTTCGGAGGGGGGTAGGGATTCACTTGGCCTCTCTATTGCTTTTGCTGCTTTACTTTCCTGCGTCCCTTTCCTGCCCCCGGCGCAGGAAGTTTTTTCTTTTTTCTTTTTTTTTTTTTATAAATTGCTCCCCATTGGACTGGCTGCGGTCCAGCCGTGTCGTTCTACTGTACATCAGAGAGAGAAAGCGCTGAGTCAGCATCCATGTCCATTTACCAGTAAAACAGTCCGGGCTCATTGAGTCCCGTTGTGCTTGCAGTCAGCAAATGCCCCCCCAACACACACACACACCTTTGCTCAATGATCTGTGAGCGGGTTCTGTTTTTATTATGCTGGAAATAAGAAAGAATGTAGAAGTTCACAGGAAACTGAAGATGATCATCCCATCCATCGGGATAAGAGGAACAGCCTCTTCTTGTTACCCCCATGGGGGGTTGTTTTTTGAAAGTTGGAGTGTAATTCCTGCTCCACATAGAAAAAAAAAACAGATGACCTAAATCAAAATACAGACCCTGATCTCGATTACGTTAGAACAATTTAAGCCATATTGATCCCCAGAATTCCAGGTAGCTACATAGCGGAAAACGAAGTGACTCCACTTTGCGTTGGTTTAGTGTCGGGACGTGTGTGTTAGGCTTGTATTCACTGTTTCTGGATGATTGCAGATCGTCTGGGCGACAACTAACCGTGTTGGCTGTGCCGTCCACTTGTGTTCTCAAATGAATGTGTGGGGGGAAACCTGGGAGAACGCAGTCTACCTCGTGTGCAACTACTCACCAAAGTAAGGCTTCTGTTTTTCTTCTTGTTCCACGAAAAGGAATGTATTAATCATAAAGTGGAGGCAGGGGACTTTCTTCTGCCCTGATTCTGTTCCGCAGAAAAACATTTTGAATGTTTTCAAACCCATAAATGTAACTGAAGACATCGAGTTCTGACTGTTATGATAATCTGATGCTCATCAGCCATTGATACTCTTATTGTAAACAGGATTGATCATGTGATTTATACCCTCTACTAATGAGAATAAGGATTGAAAGGTGGTATTGCATGTAGAAGAATGCTGTACACAAATGAGGTGCAGCTTCTGGTGCTAAAAAAAATTCCCTCGTTCTGAGCCATAGAGCAAAAAATGAGTTGAATTGAATTGAAAAAGAGGAGAATTGATCAGCCCCAAGTGAGAGTAATGCAAGGTTATTATTTCCAGACTTTTCCAATATTTTAATTGCTGGCTGATGTTTGGACAGTGTCATCAAGGGGAACTCGCTGAGCCTGAAATAACACCCAGAATTAAGGCACTTGTTAGTCAGTCATAAGTCTATAGGTTATACAATCATCCTGTTTCTGGCGCTGACCTCTCTGTGCTCTTTGTCAGGGGAAATTGGATTGGCGAGGCTCCCTACCAGCATGGACGGCCATGTTCCCAGTGTCCCCCCAGCTATGGGGGAGGCTGTCGAGAAAACCTGTGCTACAAGGGTACGCCTTCAAATACAGCATCACAGCCAACTTGGATTTGAATAACTGCAGCGTAGACCTTTAAATGTCGCAATGTTGCATTTCCAACAGGTAATACTCAGCACCATGAGACCGAGGACATGAACGAGGTGGAGAAGCCTCAGGTGCCAGTGCCGCCTCAGGCCACCCCATCCAGACCGGCCAAGCCTAAGCCAAAACCTGCCACGACCAAGAGGCCCACCTCCACACGGGTTACACGCAGCAATTTTCTGAGTAGGTTTAATTTGAACAATGATTATTGTAATTACGATGTGAGCATTTTATACATTTTTTTTTCTTCCTTTTTTCATTTCAGCTCAGAACATTAAGTGCGAGACCAAAATGAGGGACAAGTGCAAAGGGGTGACCTGCAACAGGTAGGTTACAGGCCTCACCTCTCGTCACATAAAGTGAAAGGTGTGTGTATTATGCTTTTTAAAACCATTTCGCTCTTATTTCAGGTACAACTGTCCGGCCAACTGTCTTCACAGCAAGGCTCGAGTGTGGGGAACGCTGTACTATGATGTTGTAAGTCTCTTTCTCAGCTCTGATTCGGTCTGTGGTTTTAGAATAAATTTTTCACTGAAAATGTTATTCCCCAATTCTTGCAGCAATCGAGTATTTGTCGGGCCGCACTTCACTATGGAGTCATTGACAATAATGGTGGTTTAGTGGACACCTCGAGGAAGGACAATTTCCCCTTCTTTGTCAAGGCAACAAAGAATGGCATCGATTCGTTG
Organism: Corydoras maculifer; assembly: GCA_019802435.1. Classification (NCBI taxonomy): domain Eukaryota; kingdom Metazoa; phylum Chordata; class Actinopteri; order Siluriformes; family Callichthyidae; genus Corydoras; species Corydoras maculifer. The sequence continues at coordinate 768,211 of JAFMOD010000434.1, forward strand.
AGGTACAATTCTTTAATAATTGAATACTATCATTAGTTCATTGCTGTATTCTGATCTTACAGAATCATTCCTTTGATCTTTCCTTTGTAGTAAATATAAATCTGGAAACGCCTTCATGGTTGCGAAAGTGGAAAGTAAGTCGGTTTAATTGACCTGAGATGAATGTGTTTGCACACACTGTTCTAACGAGTTCTTTATTTTCGTTGACAGTAAGATCGGTGTACTGCTACACCACGGCTCGAGAAATCTGCCAGTTCTCCAACTGCCCAAGGTACCGTACCTCACTTCTTTCGTTTTAGCATTGCTTTTTATTCAGTGCACTCATTCTTTTGTTGTAATTAGGGTCCTGTGTCCAGCCAACTGTAAGAACGAGCCCTCGTACTGGGCTCCGGTGATCGGCACCGGCGTTTACGCCGATGTGAGTAGCTGCTTCTTATCTACTGAATGAAACTGATTAGCTTGATATGGATTGAGTTTAGAGTGGGATGTCAATGTTAATGTAGTTCTGTCAAAACTAATCACGAACAAATTGCCGCTCGAATGGAACTTGGATCGGAAAGTCAAACTGAAGCGATGCGAATGCGTTCCAAAAGCCTCTCCACGGCCTCTCACAGAAATACAAGTATCGCTTAATAGCTTCCAAAGTTTCATTTTCAACGACTAGTTTTAAAAAACATTTTCAGTCACAGTGCATCTGCCGTGGTTATCGTGCACTTCATGTACACAGGGTCGCCGTGGTGATTATGGTGATGTGAGTTTGCAGCCCTGCAGATGAACTCAGTGTACTCGCTGCCTTTTGGCATGTCTTTCACATTCCACTGTCAAAGCCCTATGTCTGCTCTTTCCAACTGGCCAAAGATCAAAACTCGCTCCCTTGGGAAACTATTTAAACCAGTTCCCTACCGGCCAGAGTCGACAATTAAAACGACCACTATGACTGGGGCTGAGCCTAATGCAAATACATATGTGGGTATTGATACAATATAAGGATGTGGTTGATGTAATTAGGGGGAGGAATTTTGGAATTGTTTCTGACAAGAAGTCAGAGGTACAGCAAACGTTCACTACGGTTCTGGTCTGGCAGGAGCCAAAATGAATGCGTGATCAGTTAGGCTGCAGATAAGGACTGCAAATGTGTCAGACGCCGCCAGAGGAATTGGACGTGGCCGGTGCGTACATGGCATACTGTGTGCAACCTGTTGACATCATCTGTACAGGTTTTCATAGTCTGAGGTCATGTATTTGCCTGTAGATTGAGATACATTAAAATAGGCATTCCGTATCTAGGGAAACCTTCCGCGACTGCTAGACAAACACCGAGGATGGATTTCTGAGACTTTTATGTGCATGTTAAGTCAATAGGCTGAGGGTTCAATATAGGGTTCCTCTGCTTATTGGTGTACAGATTGGAACCATCCAAAACAAAGAAATTAAGGTCAAAGACACTGTGGTTAACGGTGGCAGAAAATAAAGACGGCATCTTAAGACATCGCTTAATGTCTCTTGTAGGGTTCCAGCATCTGTCGAGCAGCTATCCACGCAGGTGTGGTCAGAGCTAGTGGTGGATATGTGGACATCTTGCCTTTGGATAAGAAGGGCAGCTACGCTGGCAGCCTGAAGAACGGGGTCCAGTCTGAAAGGTACTTTCTTTTCTTCGATTCTTCCCATTGTCTTCTCTTGTTCCCCACTAATAGCGTCCATGTGTTAGAACCTTCGGCTCGGCGGGCCAACTGTGCCCACTGCACGTTAGCGGTCTCGGAGTAATGGGTTGGACCACACAAGAAATCTTTGCTTACTCTAGCAGAGCAATTCAATGGGCTGTGCTAAAATGCTGCGTGTGCAGAATCAGCTCCAGGCCATTGGAATCCGAGGCTTTATCCCAGCATCCTCTCCCAGATTTGACCCAGATTGATCACTCTGTGCAGGTCCTAGCTCACATGACTGGTCCAAATCACAGCTTGAGAAAGTTTACAGATGGGTGAGCCGATAACATGATGCAATCTCTGAGAAACAAGAAGTAACCACTTCTCAGAGCTTTAATTGCCAAAGAGCGGAAGCGGGGTTGACTCACTGGTTCCTCTGTGCTGATACAGTCCGTCTGAAGCTGTCTGCCTAGAACGCTGCAGTCCTGCAGGGCACGGACGCCAGAGCCTACTCCAAATATGTTAATGAAATGGGCCAAGCTCCTGTACTTGGTCCTGAGTACTTCAGTACTAAGCCGCACATCGTTCGTTGAGGTTTAATTTGGGTTTGGAACTTTAACCCCATCATAAATATATAAATCATTATTGAATGTGTTTATTGGTCAAACTGTAAATGATCTTTATATTACATTCATGTTGTCATTGTGCTCCTCTTTACAGTAAAGCCCATTCACAGGGAGCCTCGTTCCGCGTCTTCACAGTGAGAGAGTGAAGAGTCAACATGCAACACAGGGATTTCAATTCAGTTCAGCTCCCCTGGCAACCTTGTAAATCCTTCCCTCCTGAAGGTGGAGGCGTTACACACAACTCATGGACTTCTCCCTCTCCGCCCGCAAACAATTCTCAATTTCAAGTGTGGCTCAAACGATGGTTTTCCAGCAGCGCTGGTTTATATTTTTTTACATTCTGTATTTTCCAAGTTTTAATCTCATACACAGAAATATATGTACTGGTCACATTGTATTTAATCATTTTTGTACAGAAATGATGCCTTGCGTTACTCCTAAACCAATCTTTTCTTCTCCATCGCAGTCCGTTTTCTCATGACCCTGCTAGGTTAATTTACGGGGAGGGTGACTGTTGGACAGTCTCGATGTTCCGGGGCATGTATGTTGTCTGGGCTTTGTTCGTTTGGCCAGAGGGGCCTTCAGAGGATAGACTCTCTGTATGAGGAGGGGAAAGGTGGAAGAGGGAAGGCGGCAACCCTCCAATGAAAAGAGACCTTTTCCTGTAGACTTCTGTAGACGCATTCCAGTATCAATAATGTGCAGAAGTTTAACTAAAGGTGCAAAAACAATGAAGCAGGCCCACATCTTTGGAGAAAAGGCACCGAGGGCAGGACGTTCGCAGGACTGCCGCCGTCAGTCGCGCTTCAAACACGTTTAAAATCACTAAACCATTTTAAGCTTTTCTCTTTCCTTATTTATTAAGTTATTTTGAAGCTGTACTTTGTTTTTAGTATCTCTACAAGTATTTTCGGTCATTTTGAGAATTTGTACACCACCTTAAAAAATAATACTTACAAAATACACTCTTCATGTTGAACAGGATGGTGTGGACCTGTTTGCATAATTAAATGGAGTTTGAAGAAATGATGACTGGTCAATTGATGCCAATGAAAATTTTTCTGAACCCTTTTTTTTTGTATTTTCTAAGATAAATTCATACAGAGGTGGATATTTGATCGGGTACTACTTCAACATTACCACTTAGGAGCTTGTTTCTCATTCTGTCCCTCACTTCTCTCTCTCTCTCACATATCTATCTCTCGTGTCTTTTGTGTGCTACCTCAGTCTATGCTACAGCTTTAATATTTGGATCTTTTAAGAACCTATTGTACAACCGATCAAATTGTGTAAATATAATGACTTTTATATTAAATGTGTTATCTGAAATGTATCTATTTTGTCTTTATAACATGAATATATTCATGAAAAGCTGCAGCAGTACCTTCAACACAGGCACTGAAAAGTATTTTTGCACAAGTTTGAAAATAAAGACATTGTGATTTGTTCAGGTGAATGGCTCCCTGTGTTTGGATTTAACTAATCTGATAAAATCATATCAAATTTTTCCACCGAACACCTTTATTTTATAAACACTGATCCGTGCAGCGATGGCTTAGTGGTTTAGCACGTTCGCCTCTCCGCGCTAGGGATTCCCGGTTCGAATCCCCATCTGGGTGGAGTTTCCATGTTCTCCCCGTGTCTGCGTGGGTTTCCTCCGGGTTCTCCGGTTTCCTCCCACAGTCCAAAAACATGGATCAAGTCAATTGAATTCTCAAAATTGCCCCATATAGAGTGTGTCTGTGTGAGTGAGTGTGCGCCCAGCGATCGATTAGCAACCTTCTATCTGGGGCATGGGGAACCCCACCGCGACCCTAATAGAGGATAAAGCGGGAGATAATGAATGAATGAATTAATAATCCGTGCAGTGTTGACATCATTTGCAGGTATGTGGAGCATCTCGTACAGAATCTTAACTCTGCCTCCATCAATCAGAACAGTAGAGATGCTCAACAATCTGACACGAGGGAGGGTTGTAGTTAACTGCTGAAGTGTTCATGTGATGAACATGCACTAAAGTGTTTGATGGAGGGTTGTTCATCTGAGTTTTTACCTTTAATATACACTATATGGACAAAAGTTTAGACCAGCGAGTCTCAACTGCTGGGTCATGTTCTTGGTGGGCCACAGACAGCTTCTAAAAAAGAAATCTATTTTTCAAATTTTTTTTTATAATTATTGGTAATCTGGTTTTGTACTCAACCTTAAAAAAGCAGAGAGGCACACATCAGGCTGGTGCATCATTCTCGTTGCCATGGTAACCACCATTTGTTTGGCTACAGTGGAGGACAAGTGTCTTAGTTTCTTTTAAAAATTTGAACTTTGCATGCATATGTATGTTTAAATGTGTTTTTTTTTATGTGTTTCTCAAAAATAGACTTGTTTGGTTTGTATTCTATTGAAAACGTTGGTCCCGGGTTGAGAACCCCTGGTTCAGAGAACTATATACTTTTAAGTTTGTGCTGGAGCTTTTTGAGATCTAAACTTATATCTGGATGAACATCTTTGGCATGAACTAGAACTGAGATTGAGAGCCAGTGCCAAACATCAAGTTCAAGTTCAAGTTATTTATTTATAGAGCGCTTTTTACAACAGTACATTGTCACAAAGCAGCTTTACAGAATGAAAAGCCTTTAAATCCCCAATGAGCAAGCCGAAGCGACAGTGGCAAGGAAAAAATCCCTGTTATGTTGTTAGTGTCTGTCAGTGTCTACTCTCACAAATGCCCTGTGGATAAATAAAAATGTCTAATATTTTAAAAATATTATATTAAAAAACTAAACTATAAAACTAAATCTTTGTGAGTCCAGCCTTTCCAAAACAACAGAGGCTGATTATCTGAACGAATTCTATTCCCTCAACAGACCCAAACACCGAATCGCTCGTATGACTCGCGATTCACCTGCACGAATCATTTCCAAACGACTCCCCTGCACGGCGGTCTGCAGTCTGAGAAGCAAAACATCAAATGTAAGCTTTAAAAACACGCACATCACTGAGTTTGCTGTGGTTTAAAGTTTATATTGTGTGTTTGTCGTTGAGAAGCTCATACGGTGGGCTGTTGTGGTTCGCTATCGACATTTAAGACACAAACAAACAATCAAAGGAGCCGCCACGTGTTTGTTTGTAAATTTGTGTTGCAGTTCGAGTGAACAGCGGCTGTTTTATTGCAGACTAACCGATTTCGACAGCGTCTTGTTTTATTATATTATTTAATTGTGCGTCACATTTTTGGTTTAAATCCCCCGCCCCCCTCTGTCACCATTCATTCATTCATTATCTCCCGCTTATCCTCTATTAGGGTCGCGGTGGGGTTCCCCATGCCCATCCAGGGGAGAACATCTCGGGCGCTGGGCAGATAGACCCAGGACAGGACGCCAATCCATCGCTGGGCACACACTGACTTACACACACACACTCTATATGGGGCAATTTTGAGAATTCAATTAACTTGATCCATGTTTTTGGACTGTGGGAGGAAACCGGAGAACCCGGAGGAAACCCAGGCAAACACGGTGAGAACATGGAAACTCCACCCAGATGGGGATTCGAACCGTGAATCCCTAGCGCTGAGAGGCGAACGTGCTACTAAGCCACCGTGCCGCCCCCTCTGTCACCAGTTCATCATAAACTAAAGGTTCTCAGTCAGAGTTTAAAGCTTATTATTACTTCCAATGTCTGCGTGCATTAATGTAGCCATTCAGTCAACATCTTGCCCTTAAAAAAAAAAAATCGAGCCCTCAGTTTTGCCTCTCGTACGTCAGCAGCACTGCCCTCAGCATCTTTATCAACGTTTAATTATAGGCACTTATTTATTTTCACCTGTATTTTCAAGCACACGGGGCTTTTGGCGACACCTAGCGTCCGTTTTCTAAATTGGCTTTCAAAATACAATTAAGTGAAAATTAGATTATTTCGTGCCCAGCGATGGATTGGCGCCCTGTCCTGGGTTTATCTGCCCAGCGCCCGAGACGTTCTCCCCTGGATGGGCATGGGGAACCCCACCACGACCCTGATAGAGGATAAAGCGAGAAATAATGAATGAATGAATAGATTATTTCGTTCAAGACACGTTATGAGCAGATCTTCATACTTCAAATTAACCTGAATAACCTTTTCTAAATCAAGTACTAGATTCCAACTGTAAATGTTTTAACCCTTTAATGATTTTACATTTAAACATCCTTTGAAATTTGTCAGTACCGCGTAAATATATCAGTACGTTTGTGTAAGTGACACAATGGTTTAGTGTTATTATCAGATGTGACTTACACAAACCTGTTAAAAAAATATTTAAGCCGTACAGCCAAATATTTCATTTGATAAAATAAAAACTCTAGCATTTTAATAAATAATGTGCTTTTGCAGATCTCATGGAATCATGATAGACCAGATAGTATGTTAATATAGGACATATCAATGTAAAAAAAAAAAAAAAAAGTCCAATTTTACCAATTGCCCTGTCAACAACCAACTTTGTTTTAAAAAGTTTGAATGCCTTCTGGTCATTTTGTCTCTTAATGTCAGAGTGCAACGTAATAGATGTGTTTATTGTAGAACATGACAGACAAATCAGGCTTGATTAGGACTTTTATGATTCAGGTGCTTCGATTTTTAATCATCAAGGAAACCTTGAGACTAACCAAGGAATGGGTTCTTTAGAAATGGATTATAGAGCGTTTTCTAGACCACCCAAGCAATCTGGGTATTATTGGATTCTTGTCATAAACCACATGCTTTCGTTCTTCATGCTGTGGACATAGAGTGGTTTTGGAACAGTGTATAGTAAAAAAAAAAAAAAAAAAGGTCTGATATTTAAAGTATTCATGTAAAAAAGCACTCCTGTTTATATGTTTTTTGATATGAATCTCAGTGTAAAGGCATAATTTGCTTGCCACCCAATATCTGGCCCTGTAGCATGATTAGTATCACTATCATTTAGAGTTTTGTTGCTTTACAGGGAGTCCAAGCAAAAAGATCGAAGCAGCATGTAATTCAAAAACAGGTTCACAGAGAAAACATGGCTGCTGATCTCCTTTTGTAAGCATTTCCATTAATGCATCAAGTGCAGTTTGTATGTATTAACCTGGAAAGTCGGGTCTGATTATTGAATACCGTACAGAACAAGAAGATTCTGAGTCTTAGAATTTCTTGGTGAAGGAGGGGACGCAGAACGTTCATGCAATCCACTTAGAGGCATAATTAGTCTCTCAGATTTAGATATCAGCATGTCTTTGGGATGTGAAGGGAAGCTTGAACGGAAACCGAACCTAGGACCATTGTTGCTGTGCACGTTGCGGCACCACTGTGCAGTTTATTCCTCCGTCTGATGCAGAAGAGAATCGATTCGGCGAAACTAAACAGAATGACTCCCCTTTTGGACTGAATATGCTCACGTGTGTTTTAATATTGTTTGAAATTCCAAATTGACTATGGTGTAGGTTTTGTGTAATATTTGTAAAAAAAAAAATTTGGCTGTTTTCTGTTTACCTTCCTCGTTCGAGCTTATGTCTCAGGCATCTCACGCTAGCTCGTGCCTCATACTCCCCATGTGCCTTCAAGCTGTAAGTAATTTGCAAAGCACTGTGTCAGGTTCTTATAAAAGTGAAGGCTTTTATGCAAACCGAGAGGATACGGGGATAGAAAGCGGGGCCCCTGGGCCTGGAAAGCATGCTGGCTGTGATTACAGACTTGTGTTTAGGAGTTAATGAGACAAAACTGCTGTGAAAACCTCCTTAGTGTGTACAGTGGTTCCAGGATGCTAATGATTCGGTATCTCGTTCCACTAACTCCCCTGGTGAAATATTGCTGCTTTATAACTCAACCTAAGGGATTTTGGGTGCCGCGGTGGAGGTGCATGGTATGTGCCGGTGCAGAAGCCTGCTTGTTTCTTTTTTTTTATATAATCTGCTTGATTTTGGAGAATAATTATTGTTTTCAGGAAGTCCAGGACGTGTTCTTTTTGGACCGGACTGGCGACAATTAAAGCCTCAACACTCGGTGCAGATGATTCATAGGTTTCACTCAACAGCGTATGCATCTTGGGTTTGATCGCCCACCGTCTCCTCCAATTCATTTTTTCTCTTTAAATAAATAGTAGGATTAATGCCTGCAGACTTTATTCTGACTTTACAGTAAATAACATCTATTTAGTATGTTATGCTACATCGGTGTCCATTTGTATAACGGATATCCTTAAAGGACCGCCCCCCCCCCAATGCCAAAGTTGTGCCAAAGATTTACCACATTTAAAGATGTGTTTGTCTTTGTCTTGTAAACAAGAGGCAGTAAGGGAGTAAAATTAACAGAGAAAAATATTTGTTTATATTTTAATCTCGATAAGTGAAGTTTTTATTTATTCATTCATTCATTATCTTCCGCCTTATCCTCTATTAGGGTCGTGGTGGGGTTCCCCATGCCCATCCAGGGGAGAACGTCTCGGGCGCTGGGCAGATAGACCCAGGACAGGGCGCCAATCCATCGCTGGTCACACACTTACTCACACAGACACACTCTATATGGGGCAATTTTTGAGAATTCAATTAACTTGATCCATGTTTTTGGACTGTGGGAGGAAACCGGAGAACCCGGAGGAAACCCACGCAGACACGGGGAGAACATGGAAACTCCACCCAGATGGGGATTCGAACCAGGAATCCCTAGTGCTGAGAGGCGAACGTGCTAAACCACTAAGCCACCGTGCCGCCAAGTGAAGTTTTTATTAACGATTAATCAGAATGATCCTCTTTAATCACATATTGTGCTTTGAAAATAGAGCTCAAAGGGCTGAAAATCGAACCTTAATCTTCCTATAAATCTAATAAAAACAAGGAAGCGGTATCCTCATTGTCTTTGTAGCGTGTTAGAACATGATTGTGTACCTTGTGAATTTTCCAAATCCAATATTTGTGTGTTGTGTTCAGCATCAGTGTTCACTAGAAGGAACAAATAGTATTAGTACATGATAAACAAAGCCAAGCAATATTATTGTTCCACAGAAGAATCCGGCGTGAGCCTGAGCTGAACCTACAGGCTTCCTCAAGCTGTTTGGATAAAATAGGCTCGGTGTTGAGATTTGGCTCTCTAACGATAATGAATAATGTTGGTCATGTTTATTTATTCAAGCGATAAAACCTGGATCAAAATCTGGCAAAGGACGGCGACCTGGTCGCTTCCAGTAAAACAAAGCTGGATATGGAACAGGTGGCAACCTGACGGAATGAAGCCCTGATGCACCTTAATCTTTAGCAGGAAGAACTAAACGCAAACCATCATCAGGATTCCAACAACAATAAGAGAAGGCTAACCCGTTCAAGTAAGGTTTTAATCCTGATACAAAAAATGGCACTGAAAGGTTCAGGCCTAATGTCCAATGGCAGAGTCTTCCAAAGCTCAATCACGTTTGAGCTTTAGCAGAGACCATGGCACAGCCTTCTGATTGGGCGGTTTTAGAGACCTTATTATTAATGATTACACTTTTTCAAAATTTTTTATTTATTACCAGAATCACTCCCGTAATCCAAGTTATTTTATATAGTTATTATTTCTGGGATACTGTATCAGACTTTGGAATAAAACGACTCTCAGATGCAAAACAAAATATGTAGGGATTTTTCTGATTTCTGCCGCAGCTCATAAAATATTTTAGGTAAAGCTTTACATTCTACAGCAGGTAGAGGATTTAAAAAATAAATCTGAACCCTCCATAGCATGCCTCATAAAAGTCCTTTTGGAAGTCCTCTGACACAGATGTGCTCTAGTTTCGCCTTGGAGAGTAGAGAGAGCACTTGGTATATGTTAGAGTAAACATGTCCTCTTTTTTTCCAGGACATGTCCACTTTTTGAGACCTAAAAAGGGCGCATATGTTAAAATAAATATACAGTGTGGAGTAGCCACTGAATTGAAACCTTTCCAGTGATCCCAGACCTTTGCCAACAGTCCGGCCCTTGCTGCACATAAATGTACATCAAAGCACAAAATGCTTCCATTCTGAAAGGATGAGTTTGAGTTTCATTAATTAAAGACAAACAATATATAACAGTAACAACGTGATATATCTTTAAATGATCATTTATTAAATGATAGGAGAGGAAAATGTGTATTTTTCAGTTTTTGAATGTAAGGAGAAGGCGGTCACTGGTGCAGGCCAAACCATCTGCTTGCATGAAGTCTGCTGACAGATCCTAATAAATTCTGCTTTCATTTGGACGACTGCAGCACCAAACCCAGTTCATAATTCAGTGGAGTCTCCAGACTCCCAAAAAAACAGAACTGCATTATTTAAATGTTGCAGTATTTTCACGAATGAAGACGTGTTTTAACGCATTCATCTCATTTGTTTCTTTACCTTTTTATATGTCCCTAAAATGCACATAAAATAAATAATAATGTAATTTTATTTCAACCATGGGCGGTCCGGTGACTTAGTGGTTAACAGGTTTGCCTCTCAGCCCCGAGGATTTAGGTTTGAATCCCAATCTGGGTGGAGTTTCCATGTTCTCCCCGTGTTTCAACCTCTGTTCGTCTTGCCGTCATTAAAAAAACATTCTTCACATGTAGCCCGTCGGCTGTTTTAAATGCGGTTATTAGGGAAATGTTCCATTGTGTAGCTTTGATTGAGGAAAGAACATGGCTTTTTTTTTAAACTTTTGTCTAAAATATGAATCTTAAATTTAATCATGAATATGTGAGTATTATTAGTAATAATGAAAAGAGTCGTACTACAGGATTGCGTTTGAATCTGTGGGCTGTATCTGTGGACCTCTTTAGAACCCTTTGTTAGCTTTGTTAGCTGCTTAATACACGTTGAATCATGAACTGAGTGACTCATGGGAAGCTGTCCGCTTTATCAAAAGAACTTCATACTGTTTTTATGGCTGATTACGGTCACAAAAAAGCAATGTACCAACACTGCTTTGCCCTAATCACTTCCTGGGCTTTTCTAACATTGCCTGCATTGTTCCGTCACCTTGTGCTTTGACCGATACAAATGTCATCTGGTCTGGAGCGCGTCATACACGTTGTATTTCTGTCAGGCCTGTGATGGATGGGTTATGCACTGCACTGAAATTCCTGCTCGGGTGGATCAGCATCTCCTCCTGACTCTGTAGGTCATGGCTCTGGGAAAAGGTTTCTTTCCCTGAAATGTTTATTTCCCAGACCACAGGCCCAGAGGGGAAAACGGGACCCAATAGCACATTCTGTTTTTGGAGGCTCTGAGAACCCTTGGACATATTAAAGCCAGCAGACCTCTACCTGCCTCTAGAGTACACGTTTCCACTCGGCATGAGCCAGATGCCACGGACATAACCGGAGTATTAGTTTATTAATTTAGGACGTGATCATTTAGCATTCACTGTGGCACGTTTACAGTAATTCATGTTTTGTGGCGCCTCCGTGGTTTTATGGGGTTTCGACAGACTTACGACGTTGGTATTAATGTGACTATACATCCAGATTTATTACTTCAGATTATTTGACCATTTGTTGTTAAAATATTGTCATACATCATCAGCAGAATAAACTGGGGTCAGATTGGATGATTTAGCGTTTATCCAGATTGGCTGAATGAAGTAATGAATTAATACAACCCGAGTTGCTGAGGGTTCAGACCGCTGGTCAAATGCTTAGTACAAGAGGTTTGGCAGTAATCCGATTTAAACCAAACTTCTGGTTAATCTCTCGGCCACAACATCTCTAAGTAAGATACATGCTCAATATAAGCAGAAGTATTAGGACACAACTCTTAGTTATTGGGTTCTGGTGTTGTACTCATTCTAACTATGCTTTTTGGACAAATTGTTTTTTGGGGAAGGCCGTCTGTTTCCAGCATCACTGCAACAGTGCTGTTCAATGTTAGTGTTGCGTTAAAATCCAAAGCCAGAGGACACGTACATTGTATTTTAAGCCAAATATCAATTGTGTTGCCCCAAAAATCATGATTTGTTATTTGGTCATTTATTGGACGCTTTTATCCAAAGCGACTTACAAGGTGAGCACAGGGTTAATCACAACATCCCTGGAGCAATGAGGGTTAAGGGTCTTGCTCAAGGACCCAAACTGGTTACTTGGAACCTGGGATTTGAACCCCCAACCTTCAGATTGATAGCCCAACACCCTGACCACTGAGCTACCTTGTTATTCCTGTAGTTCATTTATTCCACCCCGCCAACATTTGTTTCAGTGATATTTCTTGTGTGTTTGTTTTGTAAAGGGGATTGTTTCAAAAATGTGTTTAAAACAACCCTAAAGCAAGAAAACCATAATTCCCTGCTGTCTGTTTTTTATTTTTTTTAATTTTATTTTATTTTTTTTGCAGTCGGCTTATTTCCCACTTCATTTGGTTGATGACGGTTTTCTTGATAGCGTGGGGATTAAAGTGAAAGTGTTTTCTGTCCCGTATGATTTCCCATGGGTCCCAAAATTACAGACAGCGAGACAGACACTGTGGGCTAATTATTTTTAATTGTTATAAATGAAGGAAAGACCCTCTTCACCTTACAAATGCTTTTCTGAGTAAATGGCCGTAAATTTTCAGTGATTTTCTACGAACCTGCCGCAGAGGAGTAAACCCCGTTAGAGCCATAAATATGGAACCAGCTTGGATTTAAGATCCTCTAGGTCTCATGTGTAGAAGTCTTAATTATTTAGTTTATACCGTGCATCTAAAACGGAGAGACACACATTTCAGCCCATTATAAACAGCTGCAGGTTGTTACATCACATATCTTTGCAGGTTTTACTTGTAAACAGTTGTTCTGCTTTTTGGAATCCACGGAAACTATATTATCTTTTAGAGTTTTGTAAACCAAAGGGTAAATAAAGGATATAAAGTGCACCGGTAGTATAGTTTACTGCGTATTACTTAATCCTACTTCTGGAACACGCCATATCTGAGTGTGTGAGCTCATCTTGGACACCCAGTTTAATCCAGTGTGCTAATGAATTGTGTTTTGGGAGGACAGAACACAGTGATGTTGTGATGACAGTTGGGCCTGGATTGAGTAACACCTCACCCCAGTAATTTAACACAACACCCCAGCCGAATCAGAGATTTGCATCTGGTGACCTTTGGCTCGTGTGCAAACATTTTGCTCCTGAGGGACATTTGTTGACGGTGTTTGGGTGAATAAATGGAATTTTATATGCCTTTTTTTTTTTAGCATTTTCAACATGTTAAAAATGTAATATGAAGGTTTGTATTAATTAAGTGCTCTGAAATCTTCCCTTTTGCACTTTTGGCATTTCTGCCCATGCTTCCCTGGCACTGAGGTCTGATTACACTTGGCTATGGAGCTTAAAGGCCTGACTCTGTCTGGATTGAGGCTCTTTTTAGCAGAATATGGTCAAGAACTGATGGTTGTGTTTATGTCTGCAGTATAAACAGGTGGTAAAATTGGGGTTGGAAGCCTGTTTTTATAGGTTTTTACCTGCGGTGGCGCTTCAGCGTGAAGGATGCAAGCCTTTTATTGCTGTTATATATGAATATCTATGTCAAATAAACAAACGTGTTTATGGTTTTCACAGTATTGAAGTTAAGGACGTGGTTTGCTTTTGGGAAACCTTTACGGTGCTTTAATCTTAAAAACTTTTAAAATTCATTAGAATCTGGTGGTGCCATTCTCGTCTTCTAGTCTACCCGTCTGTGACCCAGAGGCTGAATTGCACCCCTTAAGATAATTATATGGTTGTAATTTGATTATAGGTCGTCTTGAGACTGTCATATTTCTGTCCCTTGATGGCAGACATTTGTGATGTTTTGAGCTTTAACAAGGTCCAAATGTTTGACTTCTGCTCCTGGATTTTCACAGTTAATGAGCCATAGTGTAAAATCAAGATGTTTAAAACGGTCATATGCTAAGAAAATGTTAATATCCTTAAACTGGATGTCTGCTTTCGACTGTACATCTGCGACTGCAGCATTGTACCAATTTAAAAACAAACGTATTATTCATTCCCATCAGTTCAGGGGCATAAAAAACACCTAGTCTTTTTTTTTTTGACAACTTTATGCTTCCAACTTTGTGGAAACATTTTTTTTCTGCATGACTGATATCTCACCCTGACCGAACACCTCATTCTGAGCCATTCTTTTGTATTCAAATCCATTGTCTGGCCTTACATTCGGTTGACGGGTATCCTATCAGAGGGGAATATTTGTATGCAGCCGTTAAGGGTGAAGAGATTATATTTGCATAAAAATTATTAATCTCTCCCATAACTCATTGTTGATTCCAAATTAGGTTTAAACCCGATCTATTAAACAACAAAGCAGAAATGACTTGGCTTGTTAAACCAAACAGTGGAAAAGTCATGTATTAAAGATGCCTTTTTGTTATGGGATAATAAAGCACTTAGGAATTCATCATTCACCTCGCTACTGTTTTAAAATATTATTTTCTAAAACTCCCCTGAAGTGGAAAAGTTCTCTCCTCCAGTCTTGTGCTGCAGGTGTGTTCAGAGCAGCAGTGCGTTGCTTTTGTGGCTTCATCCCTATAGTGTCTCTGTTTGTGATTAGATGTTCTGACGACCTTCATCTCACACCACAGACCTGATGCTGCCAAGAGCACGTCTTCTCCAATCCTCTTATCCCCATCCATCTCTCAGCTCCTGCAACCAGCTCACGCACACATGTATACTGAAGCACATATATCTGCCATATATAATCTACCAAGCTTCAAATCTGTCTGCGAACTGTATATCACACCGCTGTATGTGAAAGTAAAACCAGTGATTTATTGCATTAAGACAACACAAAATTACTGTGCCTCATCCTCTGATGGATTGATCGTCTTATGATCCACCTTATTAATTATAAAGAAAGTTAAAATGTCTTTAATCAGCAACAAATAGCATCACGTGCCTTTCTATAACTATAAAGTCTGACAATGATGCGAAAATATAAAACATTAATTCTGCTGATGCATCTTAAAATGCAGCAGCAAGACAGAAATCCATCTAAATTCATCATGGTTCCTATGGTTTTGGGGCATCCTGGCCTCCTCGCCTCCACCCAGATCGGGTTACTCTTACACTCGTTGAGTGTGACGTCATTAGCTGTCCGCTTTGTCACTTCGCCGTGATTGTGGGATGCCGAAAACTCAACCGTCTATTTATCTGTAATTTAAGAATTAGACACCAGACACTTTAAAAAACACTGCATCGGTCAGTCAGTCTGGTGTTTTAGAAAACATGCACAAAGCTATTAAGGGAACGGCACGGAAAATGTAAACAGAACTTGACAGTTCGGTAGATTAATGTTCATTTTCTGCATAACATTGTAATGAATAAAAAGCTAATTTGTTTTGCTATGTTGACTATTTCATGCTCGGGTCGCATATGAACACCATTTACAAATTATACATATTCCACAAGGCCAGGAATACTAACACATGGTGTTCTTTACAGACAAATATAGCTTTACCTCTATAATTTAATAATAATATGCCGTGTCCGTTAGACGCAGTGCCGTGGGCTGCCTTGCACCTCACAGAAATATAAACATGGGTTCAAGTAGGTGTTGGTTTCCCATGGTCCCCTTTATATGGGGTTTGCATGTTCTTCCCATGCCTGTGTAGGTTTCCTTCTACGGGAACATGTGCTAGTGGGTACATTGGCAATACGAAATCACCCAAAGTGTGAGTGATTGTGTTTGTGGGGCCGTGAAAGACTAATGAGCTGTCTACGGTGATACTCACCCTTCTGTCCCATTAGCACTGGGGTAGCCTCCAGGACCCCTCCTGACCCTGATTAGGATTACGCAATCATATGTGTTTCATTATTATAATATGCCCATTTAATGTTTTATTTCTCATGAGCCACATTCAGTTATCAATCCTTCTGTTTTTATACTGGCACTGAATTCAGTGCATCTGTCTGAACGTCATTCAGTCGTTTAAAATGATCCGCATCATCTGATTCATGGTGGTCCACATCTATTGATCCATTTTTGTATTATAAAGTGAAGATCTAAACATATTAATTATATATAATATGAGCGTATAGAGAGTATTTTAATTGTTTATCTGCATAGTGCATCTCTATGCTTCGTTAATGTGATAAATTCGGTGATGAACTGGAAACTGAAATGTAGCAAATTTTCGACGTAACTTCAGAGCCAAAGCAAACGAACGGATCCAGAGCAATTTAGCGGCTGCTATCATGTGACGCTGAGGAAGATTTTCCACAGACTTTGGATCACTTTTTGTCATCACTTACTCCACTCCTCGGATGGAAATCATTAAAGTTGACTGCGAGGGGTTTGAAGATGATTGACTGTGTGTCAGTCCGGTTCTGATCTTCAGTTTGATGAACAATTACTAAATCATCTGTTGGCCAAGCAGATTTAAGGATACATGATCATTACTTAGTCTGATAGGGCCGTTGACTCGTCCAAACAGGCCGCGTTCCCGGTCGAGATTCGGGCTGCAGGCAGATCACCTCGAGTCAAAATGGAATCTAATTTCAAATCTCGTTGAATTTCATTTGATGAAATGTCTACATCCAATGAACGTATATTCATGTCTAAAGTTTGAGCAAGATACGTTCGGGCTGCATGTAGAGATGTGTTTTTAAAAATTTAAAACATGAAAAATGATATTTCGTTGCGCAAGTGACACACAGCTTTTCCGGGGTTTTTGAATCCCCCCTCTGTTCTGTGTCAGATGTCTCTGGGAGTTATCTGAGAAAAATGATAAACACAGACGGGGGAGTTAATGGCCAGAAACAAGTTGTATGAATTTTCCCCCGAACACCTGTTTCATCATCATCATTACGACCCCCCCCCCCTCTCTTATTCATTCATTCATTCATTCATTATCTATCGCTTTATCCTCTTTTAGGGTCGTGGTGGGGTTCCCCATGCCCATCCAGGGGAAAACTTCTTGGGCGCTGGGCAGATAGACCCAGAACACGGCGCCAATCCATCGCTGGGCACACACTCACTCACACAGACACACTCTATATGGGGCAATTTTGAGAATTCAATTGACTTCATCCATGTTTTTGGACTGTGGGAGGAAACCGGAGAACCCGGAGGAAACCCACGCAGACACAGGGAGAACATGGAAACTCCACCCAGATGGGAATTCGAACCGGGAATCCCTAGCGCTGAGAGGCGAACGTGCTAAACCACTAAGCCCTTTTATTTATTCATTCATTATCTTCCACTTATCCTCTATTAGGGTCGCGGTGGGGTTCCCCATGCCCATCCAGGGGAGAACGTCTCGGGCGCTGGGCAGACAGACCCAGGACAGGGCGCCAATCCATCGCTGGGCACACACTCACCCACACAGACACACACCATAGGGGGCAATTTTGAGAATTCAATTAACTTGTTCCATGTTTTTGGACTGTGGGAGGAAACCGGAGAACCCGGAGGAAACCCACGCAGACACGGGGAGAACATGGAAACTCCACCCAGATGGGGATTCGAACCGGGAATCCCTAGCGCTGAGAGGCGAACGTGCTAACCACTAAGCCCTTTTATTTATTGTTTCTAAAATTTGCAATCCTATTCTGATTCAGTCGAATTGTGTATTATATATTTGAGGATTAAATGACATCATAGTAAACAATCTCAATATCTTGCTATTGAATAAAAATGTAATAAAAATATTTTAGTAAACTCTTCAGAGTTCTCACTGAATGAAATGTTTTATAATCATAATGGTTGTATTTGAGTAAAAAAAAAAGAATTCACTGATTAAACACAGGTACAAACATCTGACAGGTTAAATCCAGCTAAAGGCAGGACCAGTTTTAAGACATGACAACAGATTGCCATAAATATGTGGTCTGTAGGTTGTGTTTTCTTGCCCCAAATGCATGGTTTTGCGATTACACCTCATAGGGCATCTTATTGTATTGATTAGGAAATGTGATCTAATACTTTTGCCCAAATACTGTATGTTAGTCAAGCAGTGAAGTTTATTCTTTCTACTACTTATTAGTTATCATAAGTATGAGGACGGGTCTGGAAGAGCAGAGATAAGCCCTGCTGTACTGTAACGTTTAAACCAGAGATAATCAGATGTGGAGCTTCTGTTTTAAGCTCCTGTGATCAGACTTGAAAAATGACTGAGGCCGTGAGTAATTATTGCCTAAAATAAAATCACATGCTAATTCTCTGGAAAAGTTCAAAGAAAGACTTGAACGAATAATCGATGTTTATCTCATCTCCTTCGCTAACGCCCCACCAAAATTTAGCATGGATATAAAAGGATTTTATTTAAAGCTTGTTAATAATGAGTTGAAGAACTAAGTGTGTGTGAATCATGTCAATGGTGGATTGTTTTTTATTTTCTTTGAACTCCTTCATCAAGGGAGTTGGAAAAAGAAATGAAACCAAAAGCATGTTGCATAAAACAAACACCATGGACTG
Organism: Corydoras maculifer; assembly: GCA_019802435.1. Taxonomy (NCBI): domain Eukaryota; kingdom Metazoa; phylum Chordata; class Actinopteri; order Siluriformes; family Callichthyidae; genus Corydoras; species Corydoras maculifer. The sequence goes on from JAFMOD010000434.1 coordinate 786,862, forward strand.
ATGTATTAAAATACATCTTTAAAATCCAATTCAGCACTTTAATTCAGTCCATTTGGCAGCGCTGCATAAAATCAAGCAACAAATCATACAGTCTGGACAAATTTATACCTCCAAATATTTTAGAAAAGTTTGGGGAAGGCCGCTTTCTCTTTACGGAGAGTTAAGCCGTCTCAAAAGCTGTCAGATAAACTGTAGGTCTAATGTACAGGAAGCCAAAATCGATGCAGCCGTTAACTGCTCCTGGTACTTATATAATCATTTACTCATTTACTGTTTAATTCTGGTTTAATAATTTATTATTGCGCTCATTGTGTGGCTGTCCTGGGACAATTCCAAGAGGACAATTTAATTAGCTTAAACTTTTACAACACAATTTTAATTCTCTACATGAGAGCATTAACAAATCTTGCAAATTTATCTCCTCCGAAATGAACCCTGACCTTAAGCGCGGTAAATCTGACGTTGTGAGTTGTGCGAGTGGGCGGTTATTAGTCATTGCTGACTTAGCTGCATTACACCGAATGTGCTGGGATGAGTTTGTGTGCAAATGTTTCTGAGAGAGAACATAACTACTGTTTTGCCAACTGTTGCCACATGCTGAATATTCCTTTTCTATACTGACTGTATATGTTAGGTTTGGAAATAAACGCAGGAGGCACACACCCCATACTGAAGATGAGTCACACCACCACTTCTGTAGCCCGTCTTTCCAAATGACTTAGTCCACGTGGACTGGACTGGATTATATTGCGCAGCATGGAAAGCTTCCAAAATTAATCTAAATAGATTATATGGACAAATGTGTGGCGACACCTTCACCTTTACACCGATAGGAGCTTTCATGACATCCCATTCGGACCTTTTTTAGTTCCACTTTAATGAAATTCTTTCTACAATATTTTGATGTGTGAGATTTTTATTTAGTATTTAGTCAGATTAAAAGTCCTGCCTCGCAATCTGTGGTGTGGCAGTGATGGGGTTGATCAGTCACGTTCTACCACACATCTGAACCGCAGCCTGAACATGTCATTGTGAGTCTTGCTTTGTGTGCTGGCGGACAGTCATGTTGGAATAAAGAGCCTTTCCCAAACTGTTGCCACAAAGTTGTTTGAAGCATGGCTTGGTGCTTGATTTTGGACACATTTTTTTTCTCTGTTTGTGTTCCCATAACTCATGGGTTTAATGATATGTCGCCCTCTGCTGATGATTTATTGCGTGTCCATTTGTTTACACATTATTTTTAGAATTCTAAGCAGTTAATCATTTCATTGTGTAACTTTTACTTTAGCAGCAATTAAGTCTCAGGTCTAAAGTGCATTAATGTGAGTGAAATTAAATAATAAAGCTGGATAATTAATTATGAGTTCATGTGATAAGAAAATAGACAGATGCCTGATGGAACCTGGTTTCTTGTGCACACATGGTGTTGCATGGTGTTGTCTTCAGTCAGAGGTATAAGTGAGCAGATGGCTTGGAGATACAGGCGTCAGTCTCCAGGGGCAAATCTGCCAGTTGCCCATGTGCGTAGACCTGGGCGCCAGTCTGTGTGGAAAGCAGGTACACTGTGTAGAGAGGGTTGTAAACATTGTCATTCATTTAAAACATATCATAGAAGTAAAGGCTTAAAGTCTCTCACCTGACGGCACAGGAAGGATCACAGATGTAAAGCCGGGCATTGAAACGTGATCTGGCTGTATAATCCTGGTGTTTGCATCTGGACTAAAAGTTGAATCTGTAATATACAACGCACATAATTTCAGTTTGATGTCTATTAAACCACTGATGCACGAGTTGATTCTGCATTTATTTTCTAACCCTACACTCAGTATTGTGGAAAACTTAATGGCAGAACTCTAAAATGGTTTTAAGATGTTCAGCTTTGTCCAAATTTAGAAGCACGAGATTTCAGCCATGAAGCACAATCCCTGGCTCGCATATGTTCCAACATCTGCTACCTGTAGCTGATTCCCCCAGCAGCATCTCTTGCAAGAGGCTGTCCATATTGGCTTCTCCCAGGAGTCTGGCCAGCTGGAGCTGCTCCACCATGTGCCAGGCTGTGCTCTGCAGCGGAGGCAGCAACAGCATTAACTCTCCGAAGCGGCCACGCTGTTCGCTGATTGCTTTATCCAGCAGCACATGGGCCTGGAAGCGCAGCCTGCGCACCATCTGAGAACACTTCAGCCCTTGGCAATCTGGCGGGAGCCAAAACATAGACCAGGCTCAGATGATATGTAGAGACACGAGCAGCACTTATAACATCCAATGCTAAGCAGTGAGATTTGGAGATGGCACGGTGCTCCTCTGTGTTGTATTTGCATACACAGCTCTCTCAGACGGAACTGTTTTGGCTGGTCTGTATGGCAGCCCTGGCGCAGGTCGCCCTGTTAATTCCTCTGGCCAACAGGTAAGAATGCTGAGAACTCCCAGACATTTTTCATTTGCCAGTGGCTTCCCAGAAATTACCATAAAACCACGTTGTACTGTCCAGCAGAAATATAAAGTTAGGCCAGTGTTTTGGAAAAAGGGGTGACGTACGTGCCTGTTGCACTGAACTCCAGCTTACCTGGAGAGAAGAAGATGATGGCCTTCAGACAGACAAACTCGGTATCAGTGATGTCCAGCTCTCTCAGAGGCTTGACCAGCTCCTCCAGAACACGTGCTGCCACATTGGACATCTCCCGCTCGGGACCATTTATAGGGATGATGAAGTCGTTTCCTGAGTAGGGACATAATCTAAAGTTTGCATTCATTTTATTTTATTTTGTTTATTAGTTTTATTGGACATTTACGTATTTTTAGATCTAAAAACGTGACCAGTTACACTATAAATAGTTAAACAGTCTTGTCGCTGCAGTTAGGCCTTGGAGGGAAAGATTGTGTTGTTTCTATAGAAAGCTATTTTGCTATTGCATGTTTATATATATATATATATATATATATATATATATATATATATATATATATATATAAATGAACAAATCACATAAAAATGCACACATACCCAGCAAGATGACGTTGTTGTACGGTAGAGAACGACGAGCCACTCCAAGGATGAGATGCTCTGCAGACTGGGCTCGTAATAGGCTTACCTACACACACACACACACACACACACATATATGCATTAGCAACAGCTACACATTCACACACTGTGTAAATGATGCAGTGGTCACAAAATGTTTGGCTCAAAATGTACAACTTTACCCTGTCTTCCACAGGTAGTGCACAGAACTCTGGGATGCACTTGGCCCATTCCACCAGGAGGAGGAGCTGCTGTTTTATAGACTCGCACACGTCGCCTGGACTGGCTATTTTCTTGGTGGCAACATTATGCACTGGAGGAGTGATGGATGAGTACTGCAGAAAAACCCAACACAGTATCATCACTGAGGCTGACAGCTCCACGTAGGTTACCATCACAACGCTATCAGCAGGCTATTCTCTTAACATGATGCAAACTTTCAAAAGTGATTTTGGATTAGTTTAAGTGACGGTGAATGCTTTAATATCAGGTTCTCCAAACACACAGTTGAGAGGGAAACTGCACATTTGAATTAAATTGCAGTGGAAAACATACTGTGTTCATTAAGTTATTCAGTCATTCGATTGGTTTGTTGGACGGTCATGTGAACGCCTGGATGCTATTACATGCAGAAAACACTTTTTGGTTTTGGCATCTTCTCCGAACTTGTGTTTTTTATTTAAATGGGTTGCGATCAATTTCAGTTTCTTGACGACTGCATTATCTGCAGAACGAAGTGAAGGCAGGAGACGGGACGGGAGCGCCGTGTTTGTTTGTGTGTTCTGCGCAGTCTTCACCCTGTAGTGGCTTTTTTAGCTTTACCTCATGTGGATCTGTAATATGTCAGTCAGACCTACCTGATTTATTCTCTCCTCTGCTTTTACTAAGACGTAAACTGTCAGAGTCCCGTCTCCGTGGCCTTCTCTACGGCAGCTAATTCTGTCTCGTTCATTTTGCACAGCTACAGAAAGCAATGACAACCATGTAATAAAAACACGACAAAGCAACACTATTTTTAATTTGGGTTAATTGATTATAAAGATCATTAAATTTACTGGTTCTTACAATCATGGAGCAGAATATAATCAAGATGTTTGATTCGAGTTAAATTTTATCATACAAAACCAAAATAAAGTTTAGTGTTTAGCTTAATAACTGAATGATCATTAAATAACGTATATATTTAAAATACAATAATTATTGAATCATGACTTTACGGTATGCGGCACAGTGGCTTAGTGGTTTGGCATGTTCTCCTCTCAGTGCTGGGGATTCCTGGTTCGAATCCCCATCTGGGTGGAGTTTCCATGTTCTCCCCGTGTCCACGTGGGTTTCCTTCCACAGTCCAAAAACATGGATCAAGTCAATTGAATTCTCCAATATGCCCCATATAGAGTGTGTGTGAGTGAGTGTGTGTGTGCCCAGCGATGGATTGGCGCCCTGTCCTGGGTCTATCTGCCCAGCGCGCCGTTCTCCCCTGGATGGGCATGGGGAACCCCACCGCGACCCTACTAGAGGATAAAGCGGAAGATAATGAATGAATGAGTGACTTTACGGTACAGGGATGAAACATAAATTTGAAACCACTATTCATCTTAGTTCACCTTCTTTTCTCATGCCAGCCTTAAAGCATTTGCGCAGCCTGCAGTATCGACATTGGTTCCTCTTGTCTTTGTCCACAACACACTCACGGTTGAACCTACACAAATGTACACACTTTAATTCTCACATTTGCACCCCCCCCCCACAAGCAGAACATGTCCAGTCAACCACTTGATGTAGCCCACTCAGAGAAGTCATGACCGAACAGTCTGTATGGATGTGTGGCACTGACATGTCTGAACATCTCAAGGATCTGAAATCAATTCCTCTATCACTCTGTCTGTGTCCGGACAAATCATTGCATAGTTAATGTTAGGACGTCAATAAAAAGCCTGTATGAGTCTTTCATTTTAATGTTTAAAGATAGGAAGTGAGAGGGTTATGGTTGTGTGAAAGAATATTAATGTTGGCCTGCTTTTTTTGGCATTTTATTTGCTTTAAAGTTGAGAGTAAAATGTAAAAAAAAGTCAAAAATGTATTAAGCACTTGTTTAGTTTTTTTATTTGGACGGCATTAGCCGGGTTTGGACTGGGATATACCTTGCAACTCACCTGCATGAGTAAGCATGGTTCTTGCGCACACTTCGCCTAAAGAAGCCCTTACAGCCGTCACAGCTGGATGCACCATAATGCTTCCCCGTTGCTTTATCAGAGCAGATGGAGCAGAGGATGCTGCTGGTCTGAGGCACTTCAGATGGAGCTTCAGCTAAAGGCTCAGGTCTAAGGAGCTCTGTGTTGTGACATTAATAATAATAATTACAATAATAATAATAATAAAACAACAATAATAATAATTGTAAATATTACTTTTTATTGTTTTTAAAGCTTTCTGTGGGGCTTTAATGATTATTTGAAATCAGAATCGAAATCTAATTTGCATTCAAGAAAAAAAATCAGTGTTTACTGAAATCGTGATCTTTGCTCCAGACAATTCCACAATTAATTAATTATCTTAATGCTAATTTATTATTTTTTTCCTCAATTTTTTGTTTTGATATTTTGGCGCCATCTTCTGGGACGATTCTGAAACTGCATCTCAATGAAATTACTTTTAAATGCGTTGCCTTTAATCCGCTTTTATCATTTATAATTACAAAAACACTTTATAATAATTAAATAATTATCATATCATTATTTTTCCCTTTTTATGAGTGGTTTAAAAAAAGTTTTCATTCGCCAAATAGATTTATTTTCAGTAATTCAGAAAATAAAAAGTAATTTAGGTCTGTGACGTTAGTGATGTAATGTGATGTAATGTGACGTAATGTGATGTGATGTAATGTGATGTAATGTGACGTGATGTGATGTGATGTAATGTGATGTAATGTGACGTGATGTGATGTGATGTGATGTGGTGTGCCACGTTTGCTATTGACTGCTTTTTGAAGTCGATTGAATTGATTGAACTGAGTGTTGATCTGAATATAAATGATTTAAAAACGTAGCGCTTTTTAATTTCGTCGTGTCGGAGCAGAATGCGGGCTTAGTGGTTTGGCACGTTCTCCTCTCAGCACTAGGGATTCCCGGTTCGAATCCCCATCTGGGTGGAGTTTCCATGTTCTCCCCGTGTCTGCGTGGGTTTCCTCCGGGTTCTCCGGTTTCCTCCCACAGTCCAAAAACATGGATCAAGTTAATTGAATTCTCAAAAAATTGCCCCATATAGAGTGTGTCTGTGTGAGTGAGTGTGTGCCCAGCGATGGATTGGCGCCCTGTCCTGGGTGTATCTGCCCAGCGCCC
>JAFMOD010000434.1:793939-859546 GCA_019802435.1 Corydoras maculifer
TGTTCTCCCCGTGTCTGCGTGGGTTTCCTCCGGGTTCTCCGGTTTCCTCCCACAGTCCAAAAACATGGATCAAGTTAATTGAATTCTCAAAAAATTGCCCCATATAGAGTGTGTCTGTGTGAGTGAGTGTGTGCCCAGCGATGGATTGGCGCCCTGTCCTGGGTGTATCTGCCCAGCGCCCGAGACGTTCTCCCCTGGATGGGCATGAGGAACCCCACCGCGACCCTAATAGAGGATAAAGCGAGAGATAATGAATGAAAGGAGCAGAACGCCACGACGCCACCTGCTGGCCATGTTTCATACACAACAACTCTGACGTGTTTATGAGTTTATAAAACCGTATATAAGTTTTATCACACGACATGAAACTTTAAAAACAGCGAGTTTAGTTTTTAAACCAAAAAAAGGTAAACGACCTAACACAGGTGCGCGCGCGCGCGGAAGAGCGTCTTAATTGCAGCTTCCGGTGAGTCGCAGGTTTCTCTTCTGTTTGGTTCATTTTTGGAAGTTAAACGTGTTGTTGTCTTAACCATTATAAGTAATAAAAACCTGAACCTCTGACTCTTTGAGAGTCACGTATAAACTCTTGAGTGTATAATATTTCTGTAAATTTGACGAAATCCTTATTCAAATTTAAAACCCGTTTTATAATCTTAATTTACATTCCCGTGTTTCTCATCTTTCTTTAACTTTGTTGAAATTCGTGTCGCTTTCATTTTAGCTTATTAATTTTATTAAAACATTATAATATTGTTTTAAATTCAGCTATGACAATAAAGCCATTTAAAAGTTTGAGTCAGAATTAACCAATCAGAACCTTCTGCCTGGTCACGTGTTCATGGCAACCTGCTTAACTATTTTTCTGCACAAAACGGGATGTTTTTCTTTCTTTCTTTCTTTCTTTATTTATTTATTTCTTTATTTATTTATTTATTTCTTTCTTTATTCCAAATACATTTTATAGATAAGAATTCCAGCATTGATCTGCTGTGGACAGTCCGTGGACAGTGGACAGCACGATTGGAATTGTTTCATAGGGAATGAATTTAAAATGAGATTTAAATATCGTTTAATGTTCCCGTGAAAGAGAATTCAGATTGCAGATGTTAATCGGAGGGAAATGACTCTGTTCATTCGATGGAAATGACATGCTTGAAATTGTATTTCCATGGTTTTGTAGGGTTTTTTTTTTTGTGCTGACATCTGTTTGAGTTTGAGTTTTATTAAATACGAAATAACAAAGCCATCCAAGCGTTTAGTGCTTTTAAAAAGACTGCAAATGGACACATCTCACTGGGTTCCAAAGTGAAACATCACTCCATGACTGCAGAAACTAGGATTATAAATAAAATATTAAAAATGTTATATAATATGCGTAGATTGAATGATTGGTGTAAAATTGATGGTTATGACCATGTAAAGGGCTAAATGTTATTGTTAAATAACATTTATTTATATATATATATATATATATATATATATATATATATATATATATATATATATATATATAAATGCGCATAGTTGGGTGCATTTGCATCTGTTTAACTTGTTATTAATGTCTGACAATAAGCTGTTTATTATAAAATAAAATAGCTGATTGTTACTGAATCAACCTCAGACTCGGGGACTTCTTTGTAACAGTTATACAAATAAGTAGCACAATGCACTTTAACCCAGTTTGGAGGACAAACATACCTGTCTCCACCGGCAGCACTTGTATGCTGTCAAATTCAAGCATATTGTAACTCAGGTCCAGGGTCACTGCATAGTCACTTGTAACCAGGTCCGGCACTTCCTCTGAGATCTTCATGGTAATGGTTTGTAAAGTTCAGACGGTAGAATCTAAAAAAATCTAGAGTCTAAAAAAAAGTGAAAAGACTAAAAGGCTTTTTTCAAAGCGCAACACTATACATTCAGTTCAGGCACCTGCGGGTCCATTTTGGTCTTTAACCTGTACGATATGAAACACTGCTGGTTAGAAATCAAATACCCTGCTGGTTGTTCTGTTGCTTCTCGTTGAAAGCTGGACTCCTGGGGCCGAGCATTTGTTTCCAGGTCACTGTGTTCTCTCGTCTTAAAACTGCAAAAGAAATAGAGATTTTTTCCCCTGCTTTCGCTTCTGTTTGCTGTGTGCTTATCAGTGTGGAGAGAATCATAAAGGGGAGGGATTGAACAAGTAAACATGCTTCTCTGAGCAATAAGACAACACTGCCGTTTGGAAATCTCAGATTAATTCCTTTTGTTCACTATGCTCATGACATCATCATAAGTTGGTCGACATGCATTGTGAGAAATGAGACGGTGACAATATCGGCCTCGTCGACCCCCTGATCAACCATTGGAGGTTTAATTGTCTCTGCCTGTGCTGTCCTGTGAGGCCGCAAGGGCTTTCGGTTCACCTTTGCCCTAATGCGTATGTGCTGTCATGACAGTATTGGGCAAAAGCGAGATGATTGCAACTGATTACATCATTTATGACATAACTGGAAATCTAAATGCACAGGAATGAAATTTTAAGTTTTCTTAATGTCAAAAAGTAAAGAAAATTTGATAATTGTTGATTTACATAATGAAATTCTTTTGTTCAAATACAATTATTATAAACTTATCTGATTTTGCTTGTTTGATTAATTTAGAGATTCTACAATGTTCTCAAATACACCAGTTTTTTTTTTCATTCCCACGTTTTTGCACTCTGTTTATAACTTCCTACAGACTGGACCTGGTGTTTTAGAAATTTGAGAATGCTTCTAAAGTTAGTGGTATGTAGAAAAGACCGTTGCATTCGTTATATCAGATGCAGCTGGGCACGCTGTCAATAAATCCAGTGTATAAGTTTGGCACCACATAACTTGCATGGGGTCCATAAAGTGAAAATGTACAAAGAACGGGCTTCACAGAGTTTAAAGCTGAAAGTGACCATGCGATTTCTATATATTATAACAAATTATGTGTCATGCTATATGTGAGCAGTTTTGGGGGCAATATCCATCATGATCTGCTGTAATGGGTTTGCCTGGGTGAGTGGCACTCCCTCCTTGAATGTCGCGCTAGGCCGCAGGTCAGACCTCCCCCAGAACACTGGCTCCACTTTCATTGATTGATGGCTCATAAGAACCTGTCCATCATACCTCTGTATGAAATGTGTGCCAGTCTTCCATCCAATTATGCCTGCTCTCATACCGCAATATAAATAAATAAATACAAATCGTCGACTGCTATTATGGTTCAGTCTCTTGGGTTTGGAGTTTCTGCAAAGGTTTTTCTCAATGTTTATATTTGCAGTTTTTATAAAAGAGAATTATTGCTCATGAAGAAAATTCAAAGACATGTTTATTTTTGCTTAACGAAAAAAAAAAAGACGGAAAACACATTCGTTGGATTCCATTAGTGCGACTTTTACGTTAAGGCCACTAGGGGGAGACAGAGTACAGTGTTTGTACATGTTCCTCCGTTTTATGTTGGATAACAAATGCTCGAAGTGACACCGAAAATCCCAAACTAATTTAATTAAACAGAACTAAGTTTTATTTTTAATGAGGTTCAAACTGTCTTCATGAGGCTTTTTGGACTCAGATGCCTGAATGTTACCCCTCCATTTTGAATGATGGCTTTACAAGACATTTTGCAAAAAACATCCTTTATCCTGCAGAACTTATAGAACTGATTAGTTTGCTTTCCTTTCGGAGTAAACAATGTGGGGTTGAAGGTGGACTTTAATGGCTCATGATCGTTTTAAAGGGATTTGCAAAAAATAATTTCTAATTTCTTCAAACTCAGCAATAAGTACAGCACAAATCTAAAGAACCATTTTTATCGTTTTTGTAGTTCTAATAAGCATATCTGATCTCATTTTCACTTCAGGTTTACATCTGCCAATGAGACCGGGAATCACCGGAGATAGAGGATGGACGCAATGTGCATTTCACCTCCAGTAATGCTTGCAACATTCACAGGTAATAAGTTGCTTGATGGTGTCATTACATTGAAGGGATATGAGGGGTGAAAGCACTGAATCATCTGCATTACATTCGTGATATAAACTTTATGTAGTTCTCACAAAATGCATTTTCATGAAAAGCAATAACTGAAATAATGTACTGTATCATTTCTTCCGCCGTTCCCTAATGGTGTCAGGATGGAGAACACACATTGCTTTGTGGCTGAGGACACTCTGGAACATAACATGCCTTCTTACTAAAAAGGTAAGTTTGCTAATTGCCAACAACCTCACATTTCTCATGTGGCTTCGTCCTGATAGTAAAACAATGTTGTAGCCATATTAATGAACGAGTGATTCAATAGATAAACAATAAAGAAAGGTTTTCTATTGTGCGTTCGACATGTTTAGCAGCCATGCGTAGTGGTGACAGGTACTGAAGTGGCTAAAGACCGCACTGACCACACAGAAAAACAATTTAGGCGCTCCGTGATGCTGTGCATTAGTGATAAACAAAGTAAAACAAAAAGTCATGATCTCAACATTCTCTGTTAAAACTAACACGACTTTTTAGGTTTATTCAAAAACAGGATAGGTATTAAAAAGTGGCAAAGATTGGTTATGAAAGCATGGCAGGGCTATGATTTAGTAGGGCAATAAAGAATGGAAAGGTGGCCATTCATCATTGAGGCAAGCTCACCAGGAGTGGGGGCTGTCATACACAACGCCAAGACCAGGAGGTGTTTTAAAAATCACCCCTAAAACTGACTGAGAGCATTAACATGCACCCATAGAATAAAGGTTTATAGATGCACTGTCTGCCATACTCACCGGTTAACAAATGCATTGACTGGCGACAGAAACAAGTTTGATCTGGATTAGTATAATAAAATATTTGTAATTTGCCATTGAATGCCATTAAATATTAATCATGTCAAAAAAAAAAACCTGATCTTCACTGAAATTATAAACCTCAGTTGCTTCTTTCTATTTCTCTCTCTGTTAGAATTAACTTATTGCTTTGAGATTTAAACAAAATATGTGTGTAGTGCATATTTTTAGATATATGATTGATTTTGTACGATTATCATCACTGTCTCCTTCATTTCTATTTTCTTTCTGAGTTTTTTTAGTAAATTTCATCTGGTTCTTAACATCAGACATGACATATTTCAGTCTTTTTTTTTTTTTTTTTTTGCCAAGAAAAGCAAGCGTTCAGCAAATGGTAGCGATGGATGAGTGCACCATATAATTCAGTGGCACGAGATAAAGTTGGCCCATTTCTCAGTTTGCTGGTTTTGAAGGACATTTGTATGGACTGCCCTCCTCTGGGAAGATTGACACCAATCCTGAAAGCTTTCCTGGAACCCAACCTTTCACTGGAAGTTTGGGATTCCTGAAAACAAGTCAATTAAATATTTATCATATTTTTAAAGCGAAAGTATATTTATTCATCCTTTAATGTGCCTTCTCTACACATTCCCTAGTTCCACTGCATTTCTCAATCCCATAATCATGAGGGGAGGAATAATTGAGTTCATATCAAAGCTATTTAAAAAAATGTGTTGGTTTTTTGAGAGTTGGAAAAACATTGCAGCATATTAAATGCATTCATATTACCCCACCCCCCCTACACATTCAACAAATGTGTTGCACATTACCTATAAGTACGTGTAACCTTTTCTTAGAAGTGGAAGGGTCATGGTGACAGACTTGTGCTAAAACGTGGTGTGTCTGTAGTGTTCATTAACTCTTATAAACCTCAGTTCAGTGCATAAGGGAGGTGAAGTATGCTGTCAGCGTGAGGTCATGAACCTTTCCTATGAAGATTCCTGCAGAGTTCCTGCACTCGTTCCCATCTGTGGTAAAATATGGTTTTCTGTGGTCCTCACAGGGGGCTTTTATATGCCAGTCAGCCGCCTTAAACTTCTTTACTTATGCCCACAGGAAGTTCTAAACGTTTGAACTCTACTGGTTTGTGTACACTGCCCTTCCTGTCTTAGCACCTCTCCTGTTCACTGTTTACATATCCAGAACTGTACAGGAGCTGTGTTCGGCTTTTAAGTTTCTGGAGAACATGTGGAACACCTTTTGTGGGGACTGGGAGCGTCCAAAACTGCTAATAAAAGGAAGAACATGTGGAGACTTCTCTGAAGAGAAGATAAACTCATTTGATGCAAGGCCCTCTGTGAAACGGCTTCTAATTAAAACCACTTGTTTCTGTACTTGTCCCTAATGTTTGCCATTAGTCATGTTTGAGGGATTACAGACAGCTTCAATGAAAGTCAAGGATTAAATGAGAAATGCAGATGTGCGAACAATGCACCTTGGTTTATTGCGATCACAGTCGATTAGAGATTATGAAAAATTTACTCATGTGGACATGCTTTTCTAATTCCTTTTGCAATCAAAGCTGACGCCCCAAGTAAGTCCATGTGGCACTAGTCAGACCTGGAAGAAGGGAGGCTAAAGTTCAGCAGTTCTGCTTCGTCGGGGGACATGTACCTTCTTACCGTTTCCATTATGTGTGTAATTTCTTTAAATTGCTGCTTTTGTATTGCTTCATGATGTTTCACTCTGAAATCCTTTCAGTCTGTTGTTCTAATTGAGCGTGATCTGGGTTTTTCTTTTATTCTCGTATATGAGGTATATGTTTAAATTGCTATAATTAAAAACAGAATTTTACAAAAGTGGAGAGGAATGCTCACGTGGCTCGGCTGTTTACGGTATTGCTCCTAATTCAGGTCTGTAGCCTGCGTTCATATTAAAGACAAAAACACTATTTGGGAACAGGGTTTCAGTTTATGAATGAGGTGGTTGTGATTGGCTTTTGATGGAACCAAAAGCGGTTGGTTGACCTTTGGCTGGTAGGTTTTCCCCGTCATACAGACTTACCCAATTTCATCCAGATCTCGAAAGGCGGAGGTGAAGCTTTATGGATGCCTTTACTCCTCCTTCATTATCGAATGCCCACAGATGGAACTTGGTGTCCACACATGACAAACTTGGCAGAAGATCAGTTAGTTGGGAGTGCATGGCTCTACATTAATTAGGTCACTCGTGTACGCACCGCTTTGCTGTGTGCATGTCTCAAATTATATGCCCCGAAGCTGACCTCTTTGTACCAGCGAAGTTTTATTTCGTTTGCCTTTGGTAATATCAAACAGACTTCCAAAAATGTACGTAAGATCATTTTGTACCATTTCTGACAGGTTATATTTTGGTGATGTAGAATTCTGCTGGTTTGGGGCATTTCTTTGAAAATGAGCCGTGCTTTGTTTTAGGGCCTGCTTTGTCATCCATGGGCAAATATAGTGCTTTGTAATATGTGGGTCATAAGATTATACGTATTATGAAACCTTTACAGGTAAGCCATTACTGTGAGCTATATAGTTGCACTGACACTTTTAATTAATGTGCCGTTTGTGTTTCTGCAGCTCGGCCTCGTGCATACAGAGAAGGGTAATTTGGAGAGAAAAGAAGAAAATTCACAAGCAAAGGGGCAGACATCGAACAAAGGGAGGGAAGAAAAATTATTCTGTGCTGTGGGCTCGGAAAAAGGTATGAAAGTAATTATTTTTGCTCTTCAAGATTTAGGCATATTTATAGAGCATTACAGTAGGAGTGGGCTATTTAATGTTATTTGCAGAAAGCACATATTGTTCACATCAAGTGCATGAGGAGCTAAGGGCACAGCTGTAAGAGACATCACCTTGTAGTTTCAGGTCTCTGCTGTTGCTTAACTGTTGGCTACGCTGCTTGCATAAGCCCTTCAGCAGTAATGATGGGGCTGCGTCTGACGGCTCCTTGATTTGCCACTTGTCCTTAACTTGTTTTTGTGGAAGGGAGCTTAAGGCAGTGTTCTAATGTCTGGTCAAGGGGCCACGATGCTGAATAATGTGTTAGTCATTTATTTTTCTTATGAAAAAGCAGAAGTAAACTGTGCAGAGTAGACGGTTACGCTGTGGCATTCTGCGATTGCATCAGAAAAAGGAAAACATCCTCCTGCAATTACACATCTCGAAATAAATTAGAAATAAAACTGCTGTGCAATTCCTGTTAGTAGGCTAAAGGATAGTACTAAAGATGTATTCAGTGGTATTTAGGGTAACGCTCAGACTTGTTCATAATTGAAAGTTTTGTTTATTCGTGTTCACAGAGCAAGAAAAAAAGTTAGTTCATCCCAAAAAGATTTCCCTTTTTTAAAACCATATTGTGGCATACCTGGATATACAATACCAATTGTGGATGGCGGGGTTGGAATAACTCAATCTTTTTGCAACCCCTCTAAAGTCCACAATGTAAGTGCTGACTCGTGGGACCCACTTACAACTAATACATGGTATGCTTTCATCCTGCCTGACTGAATGGCGAAATAAATAAAAAGAATGGAAAATGGCTGCTCTCCGGGCTATACCTTTGCTCCCTGACTCTTTGTTAAAATCCTATCTCTGCTGCTCCATTGCCCCCAGCTACATTAAATCCCATTAAATTCACCTTCATTAAAGCAGCCCCTCTCTCCTGCTCGCTGCGGTCCTAATGCAGGGCCTCTCAAGGACAGAGTGGTAATGAGGGTGGACTAGATTTAACCTTGAACAGTACAGGTTTTCATTTGGAAATCAGTAACTTATGCTTCAAATCCCCTTCTAGATCCAGGCTATAATTTTTGGACATTAATTGTGTGGATTAGGTTTCAGCTGCAAAACTGGGATTCAAAAATAGCACTAAGCAGCTGTGTAAAGTCCGCTTTGGAATTTTTGGTGTTCGGGTTGAAAGGTTATGAAAAAAAGGACGGTGGTGTACACGTAGCGTTTCATCAGTACCCCTGCATATCCTTAATACGGCATCGGAATTAATGTAGCTCCACTTCTCCCTGCTGGATGCTCCGGTTTCTATGGTGTAAGGTTTATAATCAGAAAGACACATCATTAGGTGCACTATAGAGATACTAGATTGCTTGGTGTTCTGTAACTGTATCATTAGTGATGTTCCTTTCAGGATGCTGACTAGACATTACACCACATCACACCATACATTACATTCTAGAGTTTTTCTGCTTTGCTGCTTCTTATTTTAACTTGCAGACATGCCAACAATAGTGACTTGTTTATCCAAAAAAATAATTTCAGTTTTTATTTCCTTCGTTATTTGTGTATTTTATATTTTATAATGAATATGGGTTTACTTGAAAGTTGTCTTTGCTGTGCCTTTCTCTGTTTCCATGTTTGTGTTTGTTGCATGAAAATAATTTACTGCCCGCAGATTCATTATCAGCAGGCTTTCGTGCATCAGTATGTTTGTCCTGGCAGGATAGCAGCAGGAATATATGATTTCCAAGTGAAATTATTGTGTTTGTAAACAATTAAGCAATAGGGGCCTTCATTGAAATTGAAAACTGCATGCTGCACACACCTCGCGTTTAACACCGCTTTATGAGAAATTGCAGAACAGTGTCGTCATGCGTGGTACATACGTACATGGAAGGAAAATCACTGGACATGATTGATTTACGTGCAATAAGTCATTCACTATGAGAGATTGAAAAATGATTAACTATTAAATGATTAAAAATGAAGTACTGGATGCCATATAAGGACACATCTCCCTACTTTAATGTACATCCATCTCCAGAGTGAAGGACTGCTGTCACTGAGTTTCTATAGAAAGTATTAATTTGTCCTGTGGCGGTAATTTCTTCTCGACATGTTCATAATGTAAATTATTGGATCTCATCCTGAGGAAGGCAAGGGGTAATCATGGCAGCTTAATTTTTTTAATCAAATTTCCTCTTAAATGGGGTTTTATTAAATTACACAGTACTCACTGGGAGTTGGGCATCAGCAGTGATGGCATCATGTAAAAAGTGCCTCTCAGGATAATTAAATAAAATTAATAAAAACCTGCTGCTCGAGTGAGAAGAATGAAAGGAACCCGCCGGCCAAATCTTTGCCCAGATTCCGTCGTACTCACATGGTTCCTTAGAAATGCCTTTCTGGAGTAAGGAGGGGCGAACGCTCAAATGAAAAGATCCCTTGTGAAGTGCTATTGTTTATTAGAATTCAGTTTTTACTTTCCATAATCGAGCTGGATTATAATTTGAGCAAACAAATCTACGAGTTCTGAAATGTAGCAACATTTACCGTCGTTTTTATGTCTCTTTTTGAATTCTTTAAATTATATTTATACACATAACATTTCAAGTAAAACAGAAGCCAGGGGTCCATCCTGAATGGAGTTTTAATGTTATTGCTGTGATTGTATGGAATTCCAAGTAATATTTAATTGCCCCCCCCCCTTCCCCTTGTATTTATCAGAATGTTTTTTTGTGGATCTCCCCTGCAATGGACTTCTGAGTTGTCTAGAATCCTTCTCCAGACTTTGGCTCAGTGATCAGTGGTATAGATTTGGGCCACCCCCGTCACCCTAATGAGGGTAAATACTTAGAGAATGAGTGAGTGACTGAATGAATGAATAACTGTATCATTATCAATAATCATTTACATTAACCAGGCTGGTGATGATGATGATGATGATGATGATGATGATGATGAATATATAGTGTATTGTGTATCTAAGTAATCCTAAATTAGGATTGTATTTATTTTTTGTTTTAAAAGGACATATTTATTTTTATAATTCAGTTCTGAGAACCGGGCAGCACGGTGGCTTAGTGGTTTAGCACGTTCGCCTCTCAGCACTAGGGATTCCCGGTTCGAATCCCCATCTGGGTGGAGTTTTCATGTTCTCCCCGTGTCTGCGTGGGTTTTCTCCGGTTTCCACCCACAGTCCAAAAACATGGATCAAGTCAGTTGAGTTCTCCAAATTGCCCAATTTAGAGTGTGTATGTGTGCGTGTCTGTGTGAGTGAGTGTGTGCCCAGCGAAAGATTGGCGCCCTGTCCTGGGTGTATCTGCCCAGCGGCCAAAACGTTCTCCCCTGGATGGGCATGGGGAACCCCACCGCGACCCTAATATAGGAAAAAGCGGACGATAATGAATGAATGAATGAGTTCTGAGAACCAGGTGTTCAGCTATATTAACCTGTTGGCATGGTTCCCATTTAATTTTGTCCATACATTGACGATCTTCGGTTGTCCCCGGTGTCTAGAACCTTGAAAAACACTTTGGGATTTTTGCTCTGTGATAGCCACAACACTCCAGTCTCATTTCTATAATTTGTCGGTTATATAGTTCTTGAGTAAATGAAGCAAACACACATTAGAAGTGCACTTCACACACAACAGGCATGGAGAATTCAGAAACCAGGCTGATTTTCCAGTGTGTGTGTGTGTGTGTGTGTGTGTTCAGATTTTTCTAAAACATGCTGATTTCATCACACTTGCTGTCTCTCACACAAAGCAGGCAGAGAAGAACCGGCAGCATTCTTCTCAAGAGCATTTGTGGTCGGCGCGAGAGTGCTTCATGTCCACCAGAAAACCACAGGGCCTCACAGACTGTTTGTAAAGCCTTTACACACAGATCAGATTCATCTGTGGGCACCGAGCTAAATATACACGGCGTACAGCCTTATGTGGGCTTTGTGAAAGCGGACAGCAAGCGAGTAAACCTCCAAAAAAAAGTTTTACCCAAGTTTGGCTCTGTTTGTGCATGGTAGACGGTGAGAAATTTGGGAGCAATAGAATGGATCTCACATTCTGCATGACTTCGGAACACTTTGACCGAGGCCTGCTGCAGTGAGGTCTTGTTTGAATTAGTTTATGGGCGGCAAAATGAAAAGCACCCCACTGTGTTGTGAAGGGCCCGGCCCGAAGGCCTCTTCAGACCATCTCGGGCTGAAAGGCATATTTATATCTTCCAGACCAGTGATTAATCATTTGTGTTTGCTAGTGCCGGTGATACAGGAGGGGTGCTGCGGACAGGCGGCGTGCTTGTTTAGTGGAATCTACTTTGTACCGCCTAAAACAACATGCAATTCCACAATAAATGATTTATTTCATGGCAGAGGGAACATGAAATACTACTTTAATTCTAAAGCTGTTCGATACGGTGGTGTTGTTTTCACACATTCAGGTTCCTGAGTTTGTAATGTCAGCAGGGACTCCCGTGTACATTTTAAGTTACATTTTAATTAGTTTATTAAAAAAAAACGTCATCAAGCTCGAGCAAAATATTTATTCCAATATTATAATGACTGTTTCTGTCTTTTTATTTTTTTTACTCTAACCTAACTAACTGAGGATGGTTTTCATTGCACATGTGACAGAGTGCAGGAGGAAGGGAACTGAAGGGTCTGTGATGTTAAATGTTCTGTAAAATCTCTGTTGCTTTTAAGCACATGAGGAAAAAGTTTTCAAAGTCTGAATATTCAGATCTAGAAGTACAATCAAGCTTTGTGTCGAATCGCGTGTCACGGTTTCTTTGAAGGCTGTTTTGAAAGGCGTCCGTAGCCGTAGTTTAGAATAGATTGGCGAGGCAGTACACATGCCGGCGTCCATGTTTTTATTCATTTGTGTGTTTTTTGGGTCCTTCCTCACTTGTTAAACCAATCTACTGAGTGTAATTTCTTGCAAGGGCTCTCTCTCTCTCGCTCCTTGATACACTCACTCTAAGCATTTTAATGCTCTGATTTCCACTCTACATTTACCCCACTGGCAGTGTACTTTAATTAGATTACAAGACATGACTGTGGTTCTAAATGTCAATTTGTGAACCAGACTGTGGAACATTTAATGTTGCCAAGCTGGAGTAACAGAAGATTGTCCTTATGCAGACGAAAGTAGACTCATTTAAAGATTCTTTGATTTTCAAAGAACATTACATTTTATATTATATATATATATATATATATATATATATATATATATATATATATATATACACCAGATTTAACTTTACTTTATTAAAAGAATGGTATTAGTGTCCGTCAATGTTAAGAAGTCGACTACCAATGTATAATTAATAAGTCACTGAAGGTGAATATATATGTGGTATAGATTTAAATAACTTGTAGTGCAAAATTCAAATAACGTCTCCAGGTTTAGAAGTATTTTTGTATTTAAAATTCTCAGTTGGTTCTGCAGGTGCAGTAGGTGTGTGCACTCAGAGGCCTGTTGTGCTGGCAGGAGATGAGAAAGATTACTCATATGTCATGTCAATCTGGGGGATTCTGGATGTTTTATGCTAACCTTTCATTAGACTTTCCTTAGGCTATTTAAATATGGCACAGATTTACAGTTCATACGTAGATTGCACAAAAAATAAGAAGAAAAAAAAAAGGCACCTTTCAAAGAATTTGTCAAGACGGATAAAAAGGTTGGCGCTGAGTCCTGGATCGGCACCAGGAAACATGATAATTGACAAGACGAATAAACTCTGAAATATCATTATTACCTTCAGCCATGTTGCTTCCAATAACAATCTGACTTTTTATTTAGTCTGTTACGAATCTATAATTTGCAGTGAAAATAGGGTTTGTGTGTTTGAAAGGAGCGGCCAAGTAAAGCGCAGGAAGGAGAAATGCAGCTGTAGGTGATTAGAGGAAGCCTTGAAATGGCCAGGGATTTAAAGTAAACATGGAGTCCCTCCACAGTCAACAACATTTACAAATGTAGAAAAAGGAAGCTACTGAATTTGTCGAGAATGTGCAATTGGGAGGAAAAACATAAAAGCAGCAGATAGCAAAAAAAAGGAAACATCAGGGATCCTGCAAACGGGACAGTAGGTTTATTCTCCCCAGTTCTGCACCCAGGTCATGGAAAAGTGTTCAGGGTCAGGGCTTACAGGTTTACATATCTCATCCATTATTTCCTGCTGTTTTCTGCATGCCTTCGGTGCAAATTCACCTCGTGCTTTCATGGTCATCATTCATTACGCTGTAAATTCCGAACCATAACCTTTTTTTTTTTTTTTTTTTTTTACTATAAAGCTTACTATAAACTTTATCGTTTATTTTTTTAGCATGCAAAAACTATACATGCCGATAATCGTCATTGCATAGTGTGGAAATAATATTGTATATTGTTTTGTTGCATAACACATCATGTTCAGTACTGTATGTTAAGTGAACGTGTGCCTGAGGCTGGAGGTGACGTGTGGCGGAGCATCCACGTTTCCACATTTTTACACGTTGAGTGAAATCAGAGACACCAAACAGAAAACCGTGTATTGATCCACATGCAAAGCAGGGGTGAATTAAATTTGACAAAATGTCACCGTGTTGAGCCGGTCACCCTTCGTTATTAGTATGGAAATACAACACTTCAGTAACCCTAAGAAAAAAAAAATGAAGTGAAAGTAACGTAACACTATTTGAATAAAAAGCCTTTGAAGTCCAAAAGCTATTAGAATCCCTTGACTTTAAATTGTGGCAGTACAACATTGTGTAGTGATGATTAAATCGTTTAAAACTTAATGATATATAAGAGTGTAATAATTTCATATTGATTGTCATGAATGCATTTGCTCATTCTTTGGAAACGTTTAATTCCCCATAACCTCGGAACATGAAAGGCTTTCTGAAGTACAAAACTCGAATAGGACCATTTATAACCAAGCTGTGCAGGTCCTTTGTAATTAATGGCATTGTAATATTTCAAAGTGGAGCCAATCCTTTTTCCAGACCTACAGATATTAGACAGTTCCTTTAAATAGAGATACAGATGTAGAGTATGGTAACTTTGCCTTTTCACACAATTAACACTTCATCTATTTTTTTTTCTTGGTCCATTGCACTTGCACTTGGCCTTGGAGTATCTTACTGCTTAGCATGTATGGCATTGCTTTTGTATTGAGTTTTAAGAGATAAAAGAGGAGCTTGTTACTCATGTGGTTGTAGTGGAGTTAGTTATTCTACTGACTTCTGAAACGCAGTCTGCTTCTCCGTATTTGCTGAAGGAATTGCGTGTCAGTCTTTTCTGATTTAAAGCTGACACTCGTCTAGAAAGTATATGATGCTTCTCTTTCCAATTTAATCAAAAGAGCTCCAATGCAAAGGCATGCCGACTAAAAAAAATAGAATAGATAACGAGTTTAGAGAATTCAAGATTAGCAGCGGGCTCTAATTTTACTCTGAAGCTTATAATAACTTAAAGACTTAATTAGGAAATGAACGAACACATGGAATATTATTCTGTGGCCATTAATTTCACTCCTAATATATCACCATGTCTCCAGTGTTGGTTGGCCCCCTTTTAGTATCAAGTAAATTATACGTCTGTGGGATGTTTGTAAAGAACCGGAGCACTTGTATGCATCACAAAGTACACAAACTTCAGCAGCAGAATCTTTTGATAGCAAATGTTGTTAATATTACTTGTTTTCTTATACAGCTTGTTTTTCTGCATGGATTTCCTCTTGTAAGCCTTTTTTAAACTGCCATTAAGACGAATTGTAGTGTGTGAGCTCACAAAAATCACATAAGGGATTTTTAATTTAGTAGGATGTTCTTATGGTGCCTGACTCTAAAATTTGTTTGTAGGCCTGAAGTTAAATTTTTGGGTTTTTTTTTTAATGCTGTGCTCACAAATTCCAGTCTGGCATGTTCTGTTATTTCAGATCTGAGCCATGTGTTATTTTAGCATGTGAACAGGAACTTTATTCACTTCTGTCATTTAATGGACAAAGACAAATACGAGTTAGAATATTTTATGTCCGTGGATCTGAAAGCACATTCCTGTCTGCTTGCAAAGCGAACATGGTCATTATTATTATTATATATATATTTTTTATTCGGAGCATTGTTCTGTTTGTCCAGCCTTAAGCCCTCTGTCATTCTGCCAGGGCCTAAGGTAACCCTTCACTTCCTGACCAGCTGTACTGCCACGCTAACCCTGCTCATCTGGAGTGTGGGAGTGTGTGTGGTTTTATGACTTAATGACTTCTGTCCGTTCCGATCAGGGAGACAGTCTGAGTGTTGCCAGGTGTTCTATTTTATTCATATGCATAGCCAGGGTGCGGCACTTCCAGTGGCCTCGTGGTGGGGATGGAGAATCACGTTTACGCTCTTAACCTAGGATTTCTTTTTACAACCTGCATGACTTTGTGGTGCACTAGCAGAGTGTGGAAGATGGTCAACACCAGAGGGCATTCTTAGGTCAGTTCCCCCAGTAGTTCTTCTTCTTACTGTGGACAGTGGAACACACAGGGTGGTTGGTGATGGTGTCGAGGCGGACATGGTGGAAGTAACTTGTCAATAAATGTGTCTGGATCTGTGGTGCCATCAGTTCATTGCAAAACGCTGTCTGTTTCTCATTCTGCATACGGCGCTAAAGAGCGCGGTGGAGGGAGCAGTCAAAATCTACATTTAAAGGACAGGAGTCTTGATTGGCCGGGATCTGAAGACAGAGGAACCGTGCAACACCCCCTGTGGGTAGGATGGGGTCATTAGTTTTAGGTTTTTTTTTTGAAGTGTTCAGCCTTTTGATGTTGCCCGTTCTCTTTAGGCAGACTGGCCTGAAGGATATTTAATATCGCTTCAGCAAATTTCCAGTTAGGAATAATTTGAACTGAGCATCTGTCAAAAGAGCAGGCGTTTAAATACATTGGTCCCGGTTAAAAAGGCAGAAAATGAAGTCAGATTAGACTGAGCACCTTTCGAGTAAAAGGTCTGGCAGGGGCCAGTGTGGGAGATGATGCACAAGGACTTAGAGAGAGGGGAAAAAAAAAAAACCTTAATTCTTATGCCCAACACTGCTGGCATTGAAACAGGTGCGACACCACACTTTGCTCTGAGGGTTTTAACACGCACTCTGGTTCTCTTGTGCTCCTGCTGGAGAGGATTCCAAGGCGCCTTGATATTTTATTTAGAAATATTCGTGGGGAGAGTAAGGCCTGCCTTTTTGACACCCATAGTACTAAGAAAAGCTGCATCCCTGGTTTCTCCACATCAAAGGTCCTCCCTGTGTTCCTACAGAGTACGGTGGGGAAACTTTTATCATGGTACACAATCTGAGGCGATTGCTAGTGGAGTGTTGAAAGAGCATGCATTAGGCACTTTGACAGCTGCTGTCAGTTTTTATTGCAACTGACTTGGCCAGTCTTTTGGAAGACATCTTGCCTTGTCTTTTTCCACCAGCTGTAATGGTAGGGAAAAGCCACAAATCACTGCATGCTCCTATCAGAGCTCTGATTTCTGACGACATGAAGTTGGCATCCTTGGACTTCAGTGATTTGGTTTCAGCCCTGGCGCTTTTTTGTCACTTGTTTTAGCAAATAAATAAATTAATGAATAAAACACTTTAACGCAGACTTTAACACATTGGATTCAGATTACACGCTTGTCATTTCATATCGGTGTGCAGATTTGGAAATCGACAAAAGAATTTCGCCTAGTTTCCAGGCTCCTCATAAGGGTCGGGTGTGGATGGGTGCTGGTGGAAGTAGGTGGTTGCTGAAACCTTAAAGCATATGGAGCACAGGAGGTGCACAAGGTGTACATTTCTTTAATTAGATATATATATATATATATATATATATATATATATATATATATATATATATATTTTATGAGTAAGCATCAAAACTAATAAAAGTACATTTTGTTTTCATATCAGTTCTGTGGTTCCCTGAATATGTGTGTGCAGGCAGATTGCGTGAGCTGGGCAGCCCATGTGCAATCTTTTGAGTAAAATAAACAGCGCATTAGTTCCAGGTCATCTTGGAAGCATATGAAACGGACGAGTGCAGTAGAAAGGTTCGAGGAAATCCAGCCTCAGGGGGAAAAGGGGAGAGTGAGGAATATTAGAGGGTGGGGATTCATTCCCATTCTGTCTTTTTTTTTTTTTTTTGTCTCTCTTTTTCTCATCATCTATCTTAACTCCTTTGCTTCTGCCATGTGCTGCAGATTAACAGCACCTCTTCTTCAAGCTTCAATAAGGAACTTTTAAATATATTCCAAAAACTAGATTCACTAAATATATTAGCTTTGTTTTGTTTTGTTTTTTTCCCCCCCGTTTACAGAACATTAAGGATAATGTGGTTTTAGTGAGGATATGCAGAGGATAAAAAGAAAAATCGTTTGTCGATGCAAAATCACTAAGCATGCAGCGGGGCTCTTCGTCCCATCATTTATATAATACCAACAGCCGAGCTTTCACCGATATCACACCATTCTGAACACTATAAAATCAACACTGCAGTGCTCTTACTGAACTTTTTGAAATATTCAGTTTGCTCCTAGGTTTCCATGCTTGGTCACATTTGTCTGCACTGTAATTTAAAATCTGTTCATCCCCAGAGCACGGCGTGGACCTGCCTTTAATCTGCTCACTCATGCTTCATTTTTCATGATTTGAGAGGAGGGTCGACTCAAATCAATTAACTATTGTATACATATTTATCGCTAGTACTCTTAATTAGGGATGTAACAATCCAGTAAGCAGTGTGCGTTTCATCTGTGGATGGTGGGAGTTAATTGTACCACCAGAGAGCAAGGGGTGTGGGGGGGGGTTATAGAGAGGGAGTGCAGCAACGGAGGAGCAGGGGTGTTTGATGTTGAATGATTCCTGTTGCCATTATGGGCTTTGAAGTGAGATTGGGTGTTAAATAAGCAGGAAATGGCTAGTAGTTAGTCTCTCTAAACTTTCTCTGTTTGCTGAGCCCTGCTGTGGTGAAGCGGGCGAGCCGGCATCACCGGCGAAGCCGAAGCCGCTGTACGCGTGCAGTCACTCTGAAATGGGCTGTCAGGCTTCATTAGCTAAACTTGTCTCCTAGTCAGCAGAGAGAAACTTGGCCAGTGATTTCAAACTCTATTACCCAACCTCCTTTTTATTAACTTCAGAGACTTTTCCACCCACACTCACACTTGATAGTGTCTCTGAAAGTAGGCGATACCTTTCACTGGTTATCCAAATTTTCGACAATGTAGTAAAGATTCAACAACAACAAAAAAAAAAAAACTACTGGGTTTACTTCGCCTCAAGTAAACCATGTGCGGTAATGTACTGACAAACTGTACATCAATAAATACTTTAACCTGTACTGTGCCGTGAATAAAAATGTGAAGTATTTCATTACTCTTCAATTATGAGTAAAGCCATGGGACCATTTACAAGGTTCACTTCGGGAAATGTGAAAATGCAAACATTCATTCATTCATTATCTCCCGCTTTATCCTCTATTAGGGTCGCGGTGGGGTTCCCCATGCCCATCCAGGGGAGAACGTCTCGGGCGCTGGGCAGATAGACCCAGGACAGGGCGCCAATCCATCGCTGGGCACACACTGAC
Source organism: Corydoras maculifer (assembly GCA_019802435.1). NCBI lineage: Eukaryota > Metazoa > Chordata > Actinopteri > Siluriformes > Callichthyidae > Corydoras > Corydoras maculifer. The sequence continues at coordinate 813,064 of JAFMOD010000434.1, forward strand.
TTACACAGACACACTCTATAGGGGGGAATTTTGAGAATTCAATTAACTTGTTCCATGTTTTTGGACTGTGGGAGGAAACCGGAGAACCCGGAGGAAACCCACGCAGACACGGGGAGAACATGGAAACTCCACCCAGATGGGGATTCGAACCGGGAATCCCTAGCGCTGAGAGGCGAACGTGCTAACCACTAAGCCACCGTGCCGCCGAAAATGCAAACATGTATGTTTAAAAAAAAAAAAAAAACACCTGTGGAAATAAGACTGAGTCCAGTGATTTAAAGGCGCGTCCGAAAACATTTGGTATAGCTTTCGTAACAATGCATTCTAAACATTATTTGATGCTCAAACACAGTGACCCTTTTTTTTTTTTTTATAAATCAGTGAGCTGTGATTTAAAAACGTATAGATTTCTCTTTTTAAACAACATTAAAGTCATTACTGCTATTTATTCAACAGTTAGATTCAGATGAATTTCATAACATGTTCAGACATTAATCCATTACGGTATTTTAATATATTAGTGATGCGTCACTCGTGGAACATTACGGGATGTGTGCCTCGTCTATATTACATTAAGAATAGTGAAAACAGCCATCAGTAATTATTAGTGTCCGTCTGCTTTAGATCATCCCTTTTTCTCCAGAACAAATTTGAAGATCGGGTCCCAGTCCTGCTGACCCCGAGCTCTGCGAGTCGAATGATCTGCAGCAGCTCTCTCTATAAAGCTGCTTGAGTGAGTGACAGTTGAGTCGCAGCGTTTGACTTCCTCCCATGAGCGCCGGTGAAATTGAGAAGGAGGGGTGAAAGGGCAGATGTGTGCTACAGAATTTAATTAGGAAGATGGCATCCTTTGTCCTCGATATTGTTGCTGCAGGCCTTCTATAATTGCCCCCCCCACCTCTCTCCCTTGTGTCATTTAGATTCATTAGCATTTATTCCAGTGCGGAGCCTTTAATTCATTTCCATGCGATCTAAAATATGCATAATGCACATTCATCTGCTTCTCTGTAACGCCACTTCGGTTTGTCTGCCTTTGCATTTTTTTTTTTTTTAGAAAACCCTAATATTTTGTATTGAACGTATAGAATCACAAAAACCTCTGCAACTCGTGAAGCTTCATCCAGCCGAGCGATTCGGCAAGGCCTGAACAATCCGAGTGAAAACGCTCCTGTTGTCGGTTGGCTCGTGTTGCTACGTTCTCGAAGTGGAACTAGGGCCTAGACGGTGAACGCATGCGTGTGTGTGTGTAATAAACAGAAAGTGCCCTGGGGAACCGCAGCTCTGTCTTACAGGATCAGTTCTAGCAATATGTATTCTAAATAGGTTCTGCTGTGAGGATCAGGCCGACCTATGACAAGCCTACCCACAAACAAGAGGGACTTTACCGAAAGGTGGATGGTTTTTATTTGTGCCCACGGGTAAGCCGACACGATGATGATGTTAGAACGGCATATAGTACCTAGTACCTGGCATATAGTACCTTAAAGCACAAAATAATACCGTCATTTGCTTTTAAGAGGAGTGTGCTTAGTTTGGGGAACTGTATCATTCAAATTATAGCACCCCATTAGCTGTCTGTTTTAAATAACACAGTAAATTATGAAGGGTCTGAAGATCAATCGTGAATTGATTAAACATTTAATGGAATTCAAGAGGGAGTTTGGATCACTTTGATAAATCAGAGCCTGTATAATGAGCAATTAACTTTTGAATTTCGCATGCTGACGAGGTGGCGTTGCTAAACAAGTTAAGAAAGAAAATTGCTTTTGACATTGAGGCACCCCCCTGTTTTTTTTTATTTAAAAAAAAAAAAAAAAAAAAAAAACATTTTTCTTCGGGATTGAGCCTTATCGCCTCTATTTAGACTTGCCTGCGATGGCGCAGAGGAGAACGTGAGCTTATCCCCAGCAATAATTCTGCCCATCTCTCATTAAAACCCTAATCGTGCGTAAAATGAGATTGATGAAAATTTATCGGAAAGGTCAGGGTAGGGGAGTTTTCGGGAGCGGACATGGGATTTAATGGACAGGATTTTAATTTAGCTTTTTCCCCACAACAGCCAGCAGCTGCAAATGCTCCCCAGGCGCACAAAACTTTGCTATCGTGGGCAGCTTCTGTAAATCCCTTACATAATCCTACATACTCCTTTATCTTTTCCTCTCCTCTCCTCACAATTTCCGCCTTTTCTCGCTTTTCTTACCTCTGTTCTCTCATATCATCTTCTCGTCTCCCCTGTTGTGTGTCGTTATTTTTATTTGATTTCTCTTCTCATCCTGGTTTTCTTTTTAGATGTTATATATTGTCATATCCTCCTCTCCTTTTTATTTTGTCTTGTTTTTGTTCTTTGCATTTATTTTAATTAATCTGCTCTCTTGTTTTTCTTACCTGTGCTTCATTTCCTTTGGCCTTTTCTCTTTCCTCTTTGTTTGCATCCCTCTGTGGTTGCTTAATTGTTTGTCCTTTACAGTACTGCGGTGTCACCTCAACACACACTTCTTCTTGGTTACTCTCCATCCTTTATTCACCTCTAATTTTACTTCAGCGTGCTTGTTTCTGTTCTTTTTTTTTTTCCTCCAGTCCTCCATCGTGTAATGAGCAAAGGATAACATGGAGCAAATAAACTGCTATGGACATATTTATATGATATTTATTTGGAATACAGTTGCTTAAAGATCAAAGCAATATTTTTGCAATCTGTATTTTTAGGTTCTTTATTGAAATTCATTTGTTTACACTACAGAACCAAGAAGTGCTGCAAGACGCAATCACAGCAACACTCTCCATTCCCTCTGTATGACCTTTTGTTAAAATATAATCATGATTTCCCAGGAACTGCAGATCTAGTGCCCCATGTTCAGGTTGTAGTACACTGGGTACTAGTTCATGTGTTTACTCCTTGCATCATGTATGCAGCCGTGTCTGCACAGAAGCTCCTAACTTATATCTTTTTTTTAGTGGTTTCAACATCTATGTTGCTTTTCATAATCTCTTTACACTTAGATCCTTAAACACTTTTTAAACAAAGCCTCGAAATCAATGAAATTTATTTACACACTGGTGTAAATGCAATTCTTTTTTTTTTTTTTTGTAAAGTATTGTAGTTTGAGCATCATAGTATTGCCAACTGCACTTTGAGATACAACCCCGTGTACAGTAAGCTGTGGTTTGGGATTGTTCTTGCCTTCGCGTACAGTACAGTGAAGAGGAAACATTCTCACTCTGTGTTCCTTTTGCTTTGCTTCTCTTTAAAGTTTCTTGTTTTTTTTTTCCTGACCTAAAAATCTTTTTTTTTTTTTTTATTTATTCTGAGATGGTGTGTTTTCGTTAGCATGCTTAAACTTTCCGAATGTTTTTCGAGACGGAGTGGAAGGGGTGTTAAGCATTGTTAGTCATCTTCCACCCCGTGTGGAAGGCAGGGGTGTGGGCCAAGAGCCTGCTGTTTAAAAGGTTTATTTCACATCTCCTCCAGTGCCTAGCAGCCTAGGAGCCTGGCCTTTGATTGATTGTTCCAACCACTGATCTAATTTTGAAGCCTTTTGAATTTTCTCTCCACTGTCCCTCCTCTTTGTATGGAGTTGAATAAACCTAATTTTCCCACACCACATGCAGGGCCTGCTCGACCTGAGCAGCAAAAACAGAGAGAATAAATAAAGAAAGACAGGCCTTGAACTAGGCCGTTCACAGCGGCTCAGGATTTTTATAGACTGGATCAATTAAATTTGTCTCATTTGGAAAGGTGGGACTCCTTAACTCGATAAGAGGTAATGTAGTTGAAAATGCTTCATGCTGGGCAGACATTAGTTGGTAGAATGTTACCACAGGAGTGTTAACATGCAAGGATTACACAGGTACACGACTGTCTAGACCAATTATCGTCAAAAGCATTCCAGAAGTGGACGTCCCACTATTCTCAGCCTGTTGCAAGGCCGATGTTACTATAGATAAGAAGAACTGAAAGCGAGGGGCTCAATACTCCGGTGTGCTTGGTTTGTTTTTGTTCTAAGCCTTATTAGAAATGTAACGCCAAACAAATGTTGAGGGGGGGGATCCAGGGGAGAACGTTTTGAATCTATATGGGGCCATTTAAAGCATTTAATTTACCTTGACATTCATGTTTTTGGACTGTGGGAGGAAACCGGAGAACCCGGAGGAAACCCACGTGAACACGGGGAGAACATGCAAACTGCTAACCATTAATATATATATATATATATATATATATATATATATATATATATATATTATATAATATAATATATGGGGCGCGGTAGCTCAGTGGTTAGGGTGTTGGGCTGTCAATCTGAAGGTTGTGGGTTCAAATCCCAGGTCCACTGAAGTTACCAATGTGGGTCCTTGAGCAAGACCTTTAACCCTCATAGCTGCAGGGATGTTGTGTTGAACCCTGTGCTCACCTTGTAAGTCGCTTTAGATAAAAGCGTACAATAAATGACCAAATGTAAATATATATATATATATATATATATATATATATATATATATATACACAATACCTACATTGCTGTATTTTAAACTATTACTTTTACTGTTTTTTATAACTTTTTTGACCAAGGTTCTGAGCCAAACATTCACGTGGGTAATTGACTTATCAAGAATAACCAATCTGAAGGTTATATAAAGGCAGAATGGTCTTTAGTCCTATTACCTCCCTTCTAATGGCCTCATTTGATCTATGTCCTGATGTCGTTGTGTGTTTAAATGTCTGTCTGTGTGCATTAGTGAATACAGGCATGTTGTTTGATAAGTATTTGAACGAGCAGAGACACTGGGCTGCCTGAGGACATTTAACAGGGTCCCTTGTGTCACCAGGCCTCCCCTCTAACACAATTACCCATTGCTGTCTAATTGGTATTTCTTGCTTCTCTGCATCATCAGCGAATGCCACACTGGCATGAAGTGGCAGGGCAGCGTTCCAGTAAAGCTGTGATTTTAGCTGGTGCCATGCTTAGTTAGCCAATTCCCCCCTGCTCCACTTGGCTGGCAGCCCGTTACATAATCCAGTAATGCAAATTCGCCCCGACTAATTAGTGTCATCAGCTTGTGGCGTAATCTGATAAGACGAGCCAGACTTCTTTCACTTTGCATAGCGGCGTGGCCGCTCGTCATTCCGCATCAGCAGCAGTGTGTCTGCGTGCACTTGCTCGAGTGTGTGACCAAAAAGTTAAGCTTGTTGGTCAAACTTTTTCGTGAGCAGATCGAAATTATAATTAATGCTATAAATATTAGTGTGGCCCTTTGGTTACCTGTTAAGCGTGAGGGGCGAGTGCGTCTGACAGGCCTGTTCTTTTTATATCCAGAAGAGACGGAGGCTGTAATATACGAGCGGCTCGCATCTCACAAGTCACAAATTCTGACCTTATTTTAGAGTCTATTCTCCATCATCAATCCCATAACTCCCAGAAACTCATGTCAAACCTTGTCTTTGAGCAAAGAATCTTTCATGAGCTTAGCAGTCTATCATTAGCTGGAGATTCAGTACTTTTTTTTTTTATTATTAAGAAATGAAATGCGTATTAAAAATGTATTGGTTTATCTGATGAGCCGTTTCACAGGGGAAAAAATCTTAGTAGTTGTTAGTGGTAAATGAACAGCTGCAGGTGCAATCTTCTCACCATAAACACAATCAACCTGCCTTCTGTATGAAGACACATGATGTGTACGAACAGCGTACGTTCGATCAGTCAGTGTCCATTTATGTGCTTTTATACAAATCACTCGTGATGATCATGTTCTACCGTCTTAACTTAAGAATAGACACCTGATTTTATACAAAGTGTGAATAATCATAGCTATTTTGGCCATTAGAAAATATATAAATGCAAAAAAAAAAAAGTCCAGGAGTTAAGGGTGAGAGCGTCCAATTTAACTTGATTGCATGCAATGCATTCATTTATATCAGATTACTCTGCCAGTACCAGACCCTTAAATTGGAGCTTCAGGGCTTTGTCTGTGCTGTTTTGGACTTTAAATGTATTTGACAGGACTTCAAATCTTTGCCTGGTGTTTGTCTCTGAAAAGTTTTATTAGACATACTATAGTAAAACTTTATTTCATTCTAATATTCATTTTTAAAGACACGATATGTGCCAGTCGACACATTTGGATTATTTTTATGCCAATTCTTTTGAAAAGCATAAAACAACTATATATTCTCAGGTTTGTCCTGAGACAATATTGACATTTTTGTGCAACTATTCATGCCCATTAGTCCGGGATACACTGATTAGTTTTTGGCGGGAAGGACAAATGTAAGTCTACAGTAAACGTATGCCTCTCAGCCATCCTTTATTTCTGAGCATGATCTCTCTGGATCACCTCAAGAGATTTCATTTGGCCTGGACTGATGATCTGCGTGTAATTTGTTGACATCCATTATATTTTTGTAAAAGCGTTATCTGTAAAATCCTTTGAAGGGGCAACTGATTTCCTAACAAAAGGCGAAACTAAAGAAAACTTATTTTGTTACTATAATAGGAAAATAATTCAAATCAGCTTGTGTCTTCACATTACGTTTTTGTTTATGTTGATATTCCATCACAGAGATTCTGTTTGCAGAGATGGGTCACTGGGTGAGATGTGAACTGGTGGAATTGCATTAATATGTAATATGGTAGGGAAGCAATGAGAAGCCCAATGCATAAGAGCACAGATCCCATCACCTTAAGCTGATAAAACAGCAGGACTTTTATGTTTTACATCTACCATTTCCTTTGTTTTGGGCAATACAAATATCTGCTAAGTGCTGCAGGATAGTGGTAGGTAGTAGAAGCCAGTATGTTTTTACCACAAAAATAAAGCTTTAGGTGGCCTTTTTGTTATATGGAGCTGTCTATAGACTAATTACCATATAAACTAAGCATACATAATGATATTAAAGCATAAAGGAATAATCTGTATGTGAAAAATCAATGTGTTTGGATGGGACCTGTATTGCTTTACGCGATTTGTGTTTTTTTTTTCTTCGTCAATAACAGTAATGTGTAAAAAAGTAACGTGGCTGACTTTTAACTGGATAAAAACATACAAATAAGCAGATTCAGCAAATCTTTGCATGCAGAGTCTGTAACTCTGCAAATAAAGAATTCTTTAATGAGGATAGAAATCAATATGTAAAGAAATTTACTCGACAGAAAGAGTTAACGGTGAGGGTTCCGTATTGGTTCTGGTTTCTAGTGGCTAATGACTGGGAACGCAGAGGGTTAATGAGTTTTTGCTTTAAAGTCAATGTGAAAATTTCCAAAGGAAATGTTATTATATATCGTTGTGGCAAAGTACAAATATTATGCATGCCATTTGTATCGCACAGCACACTGCACACGTGCACACAAACACACACACACACAACACCCACACACACATTCACTTCTATAGAGCAATTTATCATGTTCCATTTCCCTACTTGCATTTTTGGGAGAAAATAAACGAACACCTGTGTGGAAGCTGAGAGGAAAGCTATAAAACTCCACATACAGTGACCAGAACAGAATTGAAGAGTTGAAGAGGTCACGCTGCAAGTGTGCTGCAATAATGTGGCCTATTTTGCTAATGTACGTAGTCTTGAATATGTGATGCCGAGGAAAACCCCACGGACGTGACCGAGACGATACGTTTACTGCAGTGGTGACCTGGTTCGCATGTGCACTCGAATTATCGTTAAGAGTAATAGTGAAAGATCTTTGTTTGGCCGTCTGATGCTGACTGGGGGAGTGAGAGTGAAATTAGTGAGGGAGAGTTGTAAAATATTGATAGGCTCTTCTCTGTGTCTATCGCCAAGCCATTTATTATTCATTCCACCTTGAAGGTAGCCTGTGAGAGGGTCCCTTTTTATACAAGACCCTGCCCACTTTCAAATGAGATCTTTTCAGATGGCTAGAGATCCACTCCTTACATTTGGCTTTACTCTTGACTTTACATTTCGTGCACAGGATATTTGTATTGTAATAAAAAAACACAACTATTACACAAACTTTGCAGAGCAGAAATAGAACTCCATCAGCGCACACCTGCGAACGTGTGACCCCATGAAAGTGGAATTGGGTTCTCTCTTTCTCCACACTTTGGAAGGGAAATAGTAATAGATGCACACCAGCTGTTTTCTTGAGTAATTACATTATCATCACCATTGTTTTCCTCTTAATTCTTTATCCCAAAGGAGGTGTCACCGTATTAATTTCTTTTTTTACACGGAGATATATTGCACGCAGCTCTAGGATACTTTTCTGTGTAACATGCATAAACCTAAAAAATTGTTTGTCTTTTGTATTCTCAAAGTTTCACACATTCAGCAAAGAATTAAAGGTGCATGCAAGCGCAAAATAAAAGTCAGAGATAAGACTTAATAACGGCTTCTTCTTGCTAAGACTGTTAAACTATGTTACCCCCCCCCCCCCCCATGAGGCCAAGGTCTCATCATCATCAGCCCGGCGTCCCTTACTGGAACCTCGGCCTGAAAAGAACGGAAACAGAGCTGGCCCATAGATCAGAGCAGGTGGGTTTTATGGATTTAAAGCCCTCTTGGTAATCCATTGAGAAAAGGGAAGAGACTCGCAGAACATCTTCCTGGCTTCAGCGCTCAAAGAGCTCAACTTCAGCTGCGGCTTGAGGTCCGTTTTCTTTGATGCCGACCCATCCAGTTGCTTCTGTCTGTGTATTTGCCCGCATTTTTATGTATAATGTGTACACGGAGCATTCGCTGCCTTCTTTAAAGAATTTTAAACGAAATCCTGCTAAAATAACCTTGGACTTTAAGTCCGCCAGCGTGCACGTCAGTCGATTCAAAAGGCTTAGCCTCTAGGTCTTCAATAACACAAGAGCAATGAGCTCCAGGTCAGTCTGAGGATAAATTTTGTGCAAAAAAAAAAAAAAAAAGACTCGCATAAGCAAAGGCGATGTTATCAATATTATGTTTTTTTTTTTTTTTTTTTTTTTGAGCTGCATGGAAGATGATGTGATGAGGATCAATAGATGAACTGTGAGCTAGCTTGTTAGAAATTATTTAAATGCGAAAAGAGAAGCGTGGAAGATGAATAAGCCACTTTTACTTTCCTCAGAACAACTTGCATATGAATCTGTATGCATATAAAAGCTGACTTCCAGAAAATCTTTGCTTGTTTCTGAAAAACTTTTTCCTTACAACTTTTTGCTAAAAACAAATGGTTTCAGCTTCTGTAATTTGGAAGCTCAGTTCACAGATACCAGATTTTCGGGTGACCGAGGCATCGACCAGTAGAAATATTACTGCATTAATAATATAACCTGCAAAATAAGAGACCTTTAACGAGACAGAAAAAAAAAGATTTATAAAGACACTAACTACAATTCAGCTGCATTATGTTCAGCCAACTTAACTCTAACTAAACTCACTGCATTTAACTTTGAATGGCTTCTGAAAGGTTTAAATACTCTAAAAGGATTTAAACTGTTTATTTTTTAATGATTTTCTAATAAAAACTTCAGAACTATCCGAACACTTTTTTTTGCCGGAACTTAATGCATCAATCTAATGAACCATTTCTGTCACTTTTTAAAATGTTTTTACTTCGACTAAATGCTGGAGATGTTGGCATCAAAGGAAGTGCTTCTAGTCAAGAACGTTCTTAAATGTGAAAGACTCTCTGCACTGGATTCTCTGGTGCATTAGATTACTGAGATACCCCAACACCCCTTCTTCAGTTTTAAAACGGCTTTGCTCTTTCTGATCAAAATGTTGCATATCCTTTTATGTGCCGTCCCAGAAATCTTTTTGTCCTTTTCTGACTTTTCTCTGTTTATTTCTTCTCGATTTCTCGCCAACTCTTTCACTCTAACAGCAAATTTCTGCTGAGAGGTTTTTTTTTTCTTTTTCTGCCACTTTTTTTGCCACGATTTTAACTACGAGTTACTTTTTAAAAAGTTTATCGCACATGTATAGTTTCAAAAATCTTTTTAGATTCAACTAAGCTTTGCATTGAATGGTCTGTCTGTCTGTCTGTCTGTCTGTTGGTACTGAACTGAACCTGCATCTTTCACTCATCACTCAATGACTGCAGAATTTAAAGGAAAAACATTTTATGTCGAATTGTTGTACAATTACCGATTTAATGTATAAATGTCTAAACAATCGTTTACAACTTTAAATTTAACTCAGAATTTGCTCTGCATGGTCTTTAATCCTTGAAGACTTGAGTTTTTCCTTTATTTCTGCAGTCATAAGGGAGGGGGCAGTGGTGAGGTGGAGGTGGTGGGGGTGGTGGTGGTGGTGTCTTCTTTCCTTCCCCACATGCCTTGCGCTGCAGCATTAAGATGGATGTGTGCTATGTCTCATTGGCTTATTTGATTCTGTGCTGCAGTCCAATTTCTATCACCTATGAGGTGGAGATTCAGTGCAGCCCTGCAAATATGAAGGGTACATTTGTGCTCCATTCCGGTTTATTCCCATCTGCCTAGAATGTTGCCGATATTAGAAAGCGCAGCAATTTTGGGACATATTTTCTGACCGACTGGTTTGAATCTGGGCCATCTGCAGTCCATTAAATTATATGAAATCACTGGTATTCTTCTCGAATATGTGCTGGGCCAAACCATTAATAAATCTCTGCACAGGCACCATGAAGAGGGAATGGAATGGTTACATAAATATGGGTGTCTCATCAAGGTGATTTCACCCGTCAGTGAGAATGGCTCTGGTCTCGTAATAATGGAAGAATTAAAGCTGTATTTAAGAAGCAAACACTGTAAGATTAGATGTGTTCTTTTTGTCTCCAGAGGCTTTCAAACAAAACTGAAGAGCTGTTTTATAGAACAGCAGCCCACTCCTGTATCCTTTCCTGATCTTAAACACTAGTTTGCCTTTGATTATTTCATTCTTTGCATTTATTTCCGTATGTTGTTTAGTTTATAGAAGTATATAAAATCTTATGTAATGGTTACATTCAAGTCTCTTACTTTATTGATTTAGTGATTTTACTAAAACATAAAAAACACTTTGGATCTCTTGGGTATTGTTTATTTTAGAAAAGGTTTTTATTATTTCTTATGAACATGTTTTTTTTGTTTTTTTTTTACACTTATAATATAAACGTACATGGATTTAATGGTTCCTACGGCCATTGGATGCTGCGTTTATGTTTCGTTTTCTTACCTGCAGAGGGTGGTGTTGTCCATCACATGGGCTGATAACCTGTTCGTGGTATCCTCTCATCATGAACACCTCCATAATTACTGTGTGCACCCATCTCTACTTCTGGAACTGAAGTGTATGGCTTTTAAAGAAAATTGATCTAAACCAAAGAAAAATGACCTGTGTGTATGCTTATTGTTTTTCAAAAGAAAAAGTGGGAAGTCGTCCAACGAACGTCACGTATACCCTGCTTTACTGGGGTTTTGCTCGTGACTTGGATTCTTGGTATGATTTACTCGTGTAGTTGGATAATTTAACAAGCATAATCATATTTTTTTCTTTGTGTGTCTATAGGCTTTTTTGTGCATATGATGTCAGTCTATAAATAATCAAAAAACAGACAAAAAAAGGGCAGAATTATTGTACAAACACTCACCCAATTGTGTATACGTTATTTGTTGTCTCAAAAAACGAGTCCCTTAGTTTCAGAAGTGGTCCTGCGTTTGACTTTCTCTCACCGGCGCTGGAAATCTGGACTGCATCAGGTTTGGATTAGCACAAAATCCATAGCATTTATTGACTGTATTTAGAAACATAAATGTACATGAGCCTTTTATTTGATTGAACCCTTTTATAGATCATTTTTGCATGTCCATGTGTGTGTGTGTGTGTGTGTGTGTGTGTGTGTGCACATGCTTTAGTCGTCTGATAAATTATTGGCGCTAGATACTGTGATGGGTTGTAAATAACGTGCTGGTTTGAATGGGATTGTGTATTAGGTTGTGTCTTCCCGTTTCCTCTCTTGTTCACTCGTTCACAGCCTCGCTCAGCTATGAAGACACTTTATCATCCCTGACAGTCTGACCACTGCTGCTAGTTCGGATGCCTTTTAAATATTTTCAGTGCATCACAAATATATCAGAACAGCAACCCGTGCACAATCGTACCTCCTTAGTTTCCTTTTTTTGCTGTTTTCCAGTAAAAAATAACGACAGTAAGGGGAAATATTAAACACGTGATGGGATCCTTTAGTCATATGTCGTTCTCATACCTTATTATTTCTTATTTCCCAATTTTTATTAAGAATACTTATTGGCAGATAACAGAAGAAAGAGGATTTTTTTTTTTGTATATTTGGGCTGTAGGTCATCGGTCAAGTTGGGGGTTTGTCGAAATACACACGCAATCTCCACTCTGCCATGGGTAGTCTTAAATGTTGTATTCATCCAACAGGAACCAATTACCTGACAACCCTGCTCTGACTCTGCATGATGTGGATTTTGTATATTGAATTTCATCTCCTAGAGAGATAAAGAGTGCAAAGAAAAGGTTCTGCAACTGCATTAGGTAAGGGTTTTTGCCCAAGCTGCGTTTTGCCTCTTCTTCTGTCACTGATTATGTAGAAAACAAAATTGAGTTTGTCAGCCAAAACAAGGGTGAAGGGGGGTGGAGTGCGCATAGAGAAATTTTTTTTATTCCTCCTCTGTTCATGTTGAAATTCAACTGATAAACAACAAACTACCAATAAATTACGGGATATGAGCGGGCGCTGGACGGTGACGGAGGATGGTTTGTCTTGCTTTGCACCCTCTCAAAGTCACATGGTGTTCTCCGTGTCAGCAAGTCCCTACGACCATTTTCAGAGAAGCGGCTCACTGGAAGATCAGCATTTATTCACATTCGGCTCCTCGGTCTTTGGACTATTTGTAACCTGTCCAGATTGAGAGTCCCTCGCTCTCCATCGCCAAGAACGGCACCCTCCATCAGTCTCTGTCTGAGTGATAGGGAGGCAGCCCGCTCCACTCACACTGCTCTACTGCTCATTGTCTGTGGCACATGAGGCTCTAAGTGATGGACTGCTCTTCATATATCACGTGGACAGACCAACCTCTGAACAGCTGAAATAATGAGACGAGCAAAAAGCAACAAAGATGAAAAATGTAGAAGGTGGCTGTAACCTTCCTCCACCTGAAGTATCAGAGCTAGCAACACTTTCAGTGACTTGGCTGCTGTATGGCGGTGGTGTAAGGAGGTCGAAATTATATTTATGATGTGGGCTGCTGTGTGTCTTCCACATGATGGTGGTGAAAAGAAATATTGTAATAATATATATTTTTGCATCCGATAAAGCGACGGTCACTGACTATATCCAAGATTTTCAATTCTTAGCTTTAATTGTTTAGTTTTTGCTATTTTTTAGATGATGATGGTCATCATCATCCTCAGGAAACACCATTTCGTTAGTAGAGTCGGGTTTATTGATCGCAGGTTAAAAATTTAGCGTAAACCTGATTTTAAACACTGGAGCTACATTAAAGAAGGATTCACTTTAAAATTAAAACTCCTCCCAGATAAATCATTTTTTCTTGGAATATTAATTCAGAACATAATCAAACACGTTTATAGAGATTAATTGACTCATTCTTAAAAAAAGGCAAAACTGTTGGTTCCCCCCCAAAAAATCTATGCAGTAACATTTATACAGCAGAATCATCCGGCGATTTTTAAAACAGTTTAGTTTTATTCTGTTGGCTATTGTTTAAAACTTCATAATGCGTTTTTTTTTTCGTCTTCTTGAGAATAAGAAAATCCTGTATCTCCTTGCAGCTGGCATGTATTTAATTTCCATAGTATTTACAGTGACCCTAAAATTGATATAATATAGCTGTGTTATTTAAATGGATATCTTACTTTGAAATACCTGCGTATAGATGACAACAATATAAATTTATACCAGCACTCTATACCTCTAAAAGCTGTTCCAAAGTTAAAACACCTGTGCAGTCGTGTCAGGTCCTGAACATCTGCTCTGCTGTAAAATGAAGTCTGGAGCGCTAAATATCATCTTTCTGGAGAAAAAACAAAAGATTTTGAAGGGATTTCGTGCTTTTTCTGGATTAATTTACTGTGTATGTCTAAATTACCTTTAATACTGGACATACAGCTGTGTCAGCTACCAACATCAAAGTATCAGAACAGGCTTGAAACTCCGATCTGATTGAACAGGTATTGTTCAGTCGACGAAAGCTTAGCAAGCAATGCCCTTTGTTTCGTTGTTTTAGTGTCTTTTTTAATAAATACTATAAAAAAAAAAATTTCGGTTTATAATCCACATGCACTCACCTTTCCACACACCCACGTGAAGCTGGAGTTCTTAAACACCTGGAACAGATAAAGAGCCTTTCATGTTGATGGTGCTCTCCTGGGGTCAGTGCAGGCCAGTGTACATGGAAAGTTTAACAAGGTGTGAGGAAAAGCTGGTGAAGAAAAGAAATGTAACCAGATTTTGGGTCCCGCTGAGAGGCTTTTTTATACAAATTTAAAGTTTATCATCGGTATATGACATTTGGTACATTTTCGTGTATTTTTTTTTTTGGGTTTCCCTGCTACAGCAAATATACTCATGTCATTGACTACCATACCTACTACTACCCCCCCAAAGAATATACATGGTAAATCTACATGTGTCATGTAGCTTCCAGTTTCTCCTCATTTATCTCAGGTTAAAGAGATCCAGCAGGCGTTTCGGGATGCCATCCCCTTCTTGCATTAACCTATATCCTCAGGGCTTTTGCCTCTCTCTGCCTCTGACATGACACACGCTGTTGTAAATGATAGTTTCCGAGCAGGGATCAAACACGCCCTACACGCTAAATAAAATCAGAAACTCGTGTTGCACAAACATTAGACTTGCCACAATGCAATGTGGCAACTTTCAGCGGATGTCGGCGGATCAAATAAAATTAAAAAAAAAAAAGCAAACATGCAGACACGCTTTTGCATGGCATGAACCCGTGGGTTTCATCTGCATCAGAAATGTGGTGTATCAACTTGGGTAAAGTGTGTGTAAAGGGGGGAGGGGGGGCTATGGGTTGATTTCTGTCATATTTAATCTGTTTCGTGTCATACTCGCCTTACTTAATGGATTTTTTTTTATTTAGACTCTTGATGCCCACATTAGTAGTTTTTGCGTGCTGCATTTTTGGTCGCTATGGTCACTATTACACTATCCTGACTCTTTGATCTTCATGGAAGAGCAAATCTAAAGTTATTTAGAGTTAGATTCGGCCACGATGTGTTGTTGTTTGTAATATTTGTTTGTGCATGACTGAACGAGTCTGAACGATGGTTGTATGTTGAATGCAGTCACACTTGGTTTTGGGTTGCAGAGTAATTTCGGAAGCGGAGCCACTCTGCTCCATGACCGATTGATCCCTGATGTGCACATCCCTCTATAGTTTCCTGTCCAGGTGTAATTCCTTCTAAAATATCCGGGAATATGACGGTCCTTGCGCGCAAGCCGTGGAAAATCAATAGAACGATACAGAGGCTTTGGTGTGACTTTTGTGCTGCACGCAGGCCGTTAGGTAAATTTTGTGGTGGCAGCTGGAAGAAGAGTGATCTGATTGGAGATAAATTTTAGATAAATTTGAATATTTTAGAATGGTATAATTTATCCTCAGGTTACTCACATCCTCTGTCCTTGTTTTTGTCAAAATCTCATGATCTCCGTGTTCTGGTGCATTCCTGCACAAGACGACCCATCTGTCTGTAAGGGTAAGCTTCTCCCACCTAGACACCCTTCACCTCCATCCCCCTGAAGATAGACTCCTAATGCCTGGCAGCCTTGAAGTGGTAGCCTGGGGCACTGTAGCGCACTGTGCTGCAAACCCCCATTTCGGTTGTTCCAATGGGAAATCATGTGGAAAACATGCATTGAATCTTACAAATCACTGCATGTATAATGTATCACATGACAACCCTATGAATAATAAAGCCAATGCAACACTCATCAGAACTTAGCAAATCAACAATATCATGTGTTGAAGGGATGCCCCGAACCGGGTTCCTTAAATGATTCTGTACGTTGTTTGGTTTGTGTACTTTTAAGTACTTTTTATTGTACAATTTTACAAACAAAAGCACAAAACTAATGGCACGGTCCATGTTTTTCACATTTTCCAAAATATTTTCCATATTTCACCTAAAGATTTGCAGAAAATTTCCCGTTTGATAATATTTTCATGCTGACAATTCACCCGAGCGTGTCGTTCAGCCCGAGCGTGGGTGTCCAAATGTTCGCCCATGACTACGCTGCAGTGCAGTAACCTGGTTGTGCATAAACCAGAAACTCTCTCATCCGCTCCAATCTGTAATCTGTGCTGTAAGCTTTATGAGCAGTGCGCCTCCGGCTGAGGGAACAGTGTAATTTCATTGCGACGCCTCGGATTGGCAGAATCAACAGTCACTTGTTAACTTATTTATTAGATGGCAGAGAAAATTAATTTCATTCTGAATTGCATGGCTGGAAATTAGGTGAGAAACTGTGTGAACGAATCCCTGATTCACCCTGCACTTCCTCTGCCTCTCCGGAGGCACAGATAACAGCTGATCTTCTCGACACTATTAATGAAAACCTTTTTTTATACAGAGGTAAGATTGATGTGGCCAGGCGGTAATTAAGTTTGCTATCTCAGCCCTGAAATCCTGAGCACGAGCAGTTCATGCTCTTATACCGGACCCGGCATTAGACTCTTCAAAGAGTCTGTACTTATTTTTAATAATGACTTATTTTTATAGAAATGCTTATAGTTGTATGAATAGGGTTATATTTTTTACATAAAGCATAATGTAATGATGATGATTTTTTTGTTTTTATGATAATAAAAAGGAGATTGTCTCGAGTACAACACAAAAGCCATGCAGTATTAATGTTTAAAAACCCCGAGGACATGGTGGTAGATACCAGCATCCTTCTATTTAATAAACAGTGGATATTTGATATTTAGTAAAGGAGACTGGGGGAGAGCAGAGATGGAGAATTTTACATCGAGCTCATGAACGACGAGCCAGATGATCACACATTCAGTTTCCACCTGGGTCAAGCGGTACAACGCAAGTCCAGCATCCTCATCCGAAAATCGACATCTCCACTTCTTTCTTCATGTAATACCACACATACATGAACACACAGGGATAAGCCCAGCCTCTCCTGTGAACACCGATGAGATACACACACACACTCACACTCACGCATAGCCATTCCTCGCATTCCCTATTCCACCCGCACGTGCGCTCACTCATCCAATCGGATATTTGATTGTTTCTCTCATTCTCTGTGTCTCTCTTCCCGTCTCATTTTTTTCTCCTCCCTATCTCTTTCCATTTTCTCCTCCATCAAGACTGCTCCTCCATTTTCTCAAAGCTGAATGCAAATTGGTCGAAACACTGATCAGAACTTATTACAAAATGGAGCCTTGCTTGGAGGAGGAATAAAAAAAAAAAAAAAAAGAGAAAGCGTGTGTCAGTATGAGTAGACGATAGGAAGGAGGGGCTGGGGGAGCCTGCAGGAGGGGAATGTCGCTTGGTGGCGGAGATGGGAAAATTAGATTTATTTTTTTCATGGGGTGCAGAGATAGGGGGATGGTGATAGTTTGGGGGTTGGGGTCAGTAATGGTGCCTTGCTGTTTTCTTATATATAATAAATGTACGTGTGTGTGTGTGTACATATATATATATATATATATATATATATATATATATATATATATATATGTGTGTGTGTGTGTGTTTGTGTGTGTGTGTGTGTATATGTATATATGTATATGTATAAAAAAGCTAGATGAAAATCATTTTTTGAACATGGTCCATCCCGTGCTGGTCTTGTCTGTCTGTCTGGATTAGTTTGTATGATTGAACCCCAGCCTCCTTTCTCCTCCCTTTCAACCCTATTTATCTGCTCCATACCAAGGTTACCCCACATCTGCACATATAATCACACAGGCTAGGTTTAGGAGGACATTGGGGACTGAATTTGTTATGCCCTTTTCATCCCATATTGTATGTTGGCTGTCTGCCTCCATTATATATTCAAGCCATGGTCCGGTCTCCATCGCACACCCCACTGTGATGAATGAGCCTAACCTTGGCAAATAGAAAGGCCAAAATACGATCATTGTAGATTTTTGGTGGAGGTTGTAGGGGGGTTGCGAAAAGAGATCTCCTTCTCTGTTCCTATGTTAGCACTACAAAATTGACACAAGCTTGTGGATTGGGGCATTTTGTTTATTTGGATTATTTTTTTTAAGACAGAGTGAGGTGTTTGCTGCAGATGTGAGCCGTCATTAGTAACTGAAGCGGTGATGTTTCTTGAGCCTTTGACCTGCACAGTTATTTTTGTCAAAACCAATAAAAAAAAACCTGAACCTTTTTAAAATATGTATTTTACAAATCTGAGAAAGTTGCTGTGAGTTAACCGTTTTGTTTTGCTCAACCTTTTTAATGCACTTGTTCTCATTAGAATAAACCAAACGGAAAGGTCACATAAAATCAGTGTATTTTAAAATAAAATGTCATGGACGATGTGTGTGTGTGTATTATATCAGGTTTTTTTTTTTCCAGTTTTGACAGGATGCACTACTTATTTTTGGTCAGAAGATGGCATTACCTGGTCAACTTTTGCTCGGCCTCCTTGTGGAGGCTGTTGAATCGCGGTCCTTGGCTTTGGGTTCCCGAGTTGTCTTTTCTCTTTCACTGTCACCCACTCTACCCCTCCTTATGTCTTTTCTCTTCCTCCATCCAGGGGGCCTAGTCAGCGAGGTGGCAGTTCTAACAAGCTGCCTGGGACTGCCTTGCTCAAATGAGCCAAATCAAAGAGAAAGATGGGTAGGGGGGAAAGGTAGTGCCATGAACCCCCTGTAGTGAACAGCCATTTGGCAGAATATGAAATGAATTCATATGGCCTGACATGATAAGCCCAAAGATAACCCTCTGCGCAGGTCCCAATCTCCTTGACACACAACAAAACATTAGTGAAAGAAAAACAAAAGTCCTAATGCACACACAAGCTCTTAATAACACTTATTCACAGATAAGGGCTGTGTGCGCTGATAATGTTTTACCTCATAAATATTGCTAATGTTTTTCTTTTTATTTATGGTCGTTTCCACTGCTGCGCGTTGTGTATAATGATTTCTGCTTCTTCGGTTTGGCATTTTAACAACATGTCTGTTTATAAAGCTGCCAGACAGATGTGAGGGGATGAGTTAATAAACTTTGACATGCATTATTATCATAATTAATACTGGATCAGAGCTGAAATTGTGCGTAAGTAAAGTAAAAGTTTAGGCCTGACGTCGGTCCACGAGCCGCAGGACGAAGTAAAAACATGCTAGACTTGCTTCTAAAAACTCGACGGTTTTACTTTCATGGTTCATGATGCGTTGCATACGATGCGACTTAAACTTAGAACTAAAACAGCTTTAATAAAGCATTTAAACCCATTTATGATCTATTACGAGATTTGCTACTGATAGCAACTTTTTTCTCCCCGCATTGTTTTTACTTCACATCTGTTTTTAATTTCGACTTAAATCGTTCGATCGGGTTTTAGTAGTTCTAAGGTTTTATGTGACTCGTTTAAAACAAAACAACTGAACTCCTCTGTGATTGTTTTTATGTATGAAATCTGTAGAGAACAGTCACGGTTCAACAATGTCAGTAATGCCTGCTATGTTTGTTCGGAGTCTGTAATTATATCTGTGCTGTCTGGAAGGCTCAGCGGTTATATCAGCGCTGCTGGATGCCAGCAGTGTGTTAGGGCCTGGGTTTGAACCCTGGGCCAGGCTGGCAGCCACGCTCCCAATAGGTGAAGGGTTACCAGGAGGCCTGCCCTATCAGTAATGGACTGTGTAGGCAAAACTTCTCACTGTCAACAACTCCAGAGTAATTATTAAATCAAGATAAATATCCCTTATGAGGTCCGTAAAAGCACTATGTAAATAAAATGTATTATTATTATTATTATTATTATTATTATTATTAAATATGGATTAATGAGAAAAGTATCTGAATGTTTGAGGGTCCTTTTTTCTCAATAGTTTTGGGTTTCTTTCTGTTGGTCTGTCCTGTCTGTCTTTCTGGGCACACACTCATACACACTAACTTCAGGATGCTAAGATTTGTGGGGCACTTTGAACCCAAAAGCTAAGGACTACATAAAAACGTAACAAATACCTCCTGCGTTCAGCGTAGATCTCTCCAGGCTGCTCACGAGAATGAGCACGATATATTGTCCATAATATATATGGTAATGCCACAGTTCTTTTGTGCTTGTCGGTGCCATTCAGTGCACCGAATTCCAATTTACAACGATCTCCACAACTTAGACAAGTCCTGTAACATTATCTAGACATGAAAAAGCCCCTTGTTTTTATCTATTTTCCTCCATTCTCTGTGTTTTTTTTATTTTCAGCATGAGCGAGTTTGAAGAATTGCAGAGTAAATCCGACCTCGCCCAGTTGTGATCACCTTCAATTCTGAGAGATGCTCGTTCAGTGAGATGCAGAGCAGAGAGACCTCGGCACACTTAAGTAAAGGTAATAGCACTTACCATCTTCTATCTCAGTCCTTGTCACAAGAGCTGCTGTTACCTCTGCAGCTTGGGTGCTCTTCCTGAATGTGTTTGGTTCTTTTGAATACTTAACCATGCCTCAGACTGTATTTCCATGAGCTGAAGTGACAGTCGCTGCCCCTGACCTCTAGTAAAGCTTGTTTAAGGGCAAGATCAAGGAGGGGACCTTGCATCGTGCAGCAGTTAGTGTCACTCCTGACATTTAGATCATGCAGCTTTAAAAAAAATCACAATATTTATATCTATATATCTTATTTTATTCATTTAATTTCATCCAGTTGCTGTCTTTTGTAACATTTATAACATTCTGATTTAGCAATGGTTCGGCTTTATTCTGCCTCCTAGAGGTGAATGAAAGAAGAATATCCTCACATACAGTATGATATAAAAAGCTTTATTAATAATAATATAATAAATTTACATATAATAAATTACTATACAATTACTACTTTTATCCACTAGTTCCATTATTGCATGTTAAATTTAAATATATTTAAACATGCTTTAGTTGTAGTGTAGAAAATTAAAAAAACAAGCAGGATCAATAAATATATATTTTTTTAATTAAATATATTTTTTTTTTTGTTTATGTTTATATCAACTGAATCTTTTGGTAAATATGCTGAAGAAGGAAAAAAAAATCACCTGCAGTGGCAAAATGTTGTTTATGAATTTTTGTTATGACATAAAAACAAAGATCTTTGTGATTTGCTGTAACTGATATTTATATTGATATCGTAACAATGTATTTTGCTCGCGCAGACCGAATTTTCTTTGTTGTTTTTGTTTTGCACACACAGTGATGGTGAGGGGGTCAGCCGAGCTGGACTAGCTTATTTATTTTTCATTCTCTTCTCTGTCGAATGACGTATCACCTCTCTCACTCCTGTGCCACATCTTTGAATAACAATCAAAACGCAAGGAGCCCATTTTCTATCATCCTGGTGCCTTTTCGTCCCATCAGCTGCTCTTAGAGCCATGAATCTTGTCATTCATAATTTTCATCAGGGGCTATACGGCAAGGGTGCGCGAGTACGTGATGGGGGGGGGGGGGCTGAAGATGACCACTGAGCCCAGACCATCGCACACACACACACACACACACACACACACAGTTTAAATCCCCTATCAGTGTGCATCCAGCACCCAACCAGACACTCTTCAAAACCAATTTGATCTTACAAATATGATCAAATTCCAAATAGGACTCAACAGAATTGGACTGCGGGACCTGAGTGAACCTGAATAATTGGAAAGAGCAAGTTAGGCATTTAGGATTTTAGTATTGATGAACCATTTCTTGCTTGGCAAAAAAAAGAGTGTTTAAATGTATTCCAGCCATCTCTGCAGGCTGGATTACCTCGCCTTGTTTTTCCTTTAATGTGGCTACTTTTATATATATATATATTGTGTGTGTGTTAATATATATCACATATATATATATATATACACACACACACACACACAGACATATATATATACACACACACACATATATATGTATAGATGTATATATATATATATATATATATATATATATATATATATATATATATATAATAAATCACTTGGTCTGGCTGTTGTTTTCAGTCTGGAATAACTTATTTTGACAATGGGAATCTTCTGAAAATGAGCTGTGGCCCCGCAGACAGCTGTCATTTAGCATTAGCCATGCGCCATTCACCGGAAATAATGTGATTTTCTATTATGGGTTGAAAGGCTGCCGATGATGTGTTTATTGTGGCTTTATGGAAAAAAAACATCAGGACTTTTAAAGGCTCAGAACATTAACCACATGCTTATTGCTGTAGATTTTTCCATTCCATGTAATCACCTTGATCACATGGAGTCTTAATTATGCATTAATTACGCCAATTAATGTCTCCTTTAACCGGTGATTAGGATAATTTTCTCAGTGTT
Organism: Corydoras maculifer; assembly: GCA_019802435.1. Classification (NCBI taxonomy): domain Eukaryota; kingdom Metazoa; phylum Chordata; class Actinopteri; order Siluriformes; family Callichthyidae; genus Corydoras; species Corydoras maculifer. The sequence continues at coordinate 835,512 of JAFMOD010000434.1, forward strand.
AAACACTGTGAGAAGAAGGAGTTAAGTGTGTGTGTGTGTGTGTGGATTCATTCCTGATTTGTTAATGATATTAATTATCATTAGTGATTTAACAGAATTAATTGGGAAAATTTCCCAGCTGTAATTAACAGTTTCACGTGTTTAATGAGATTCATTAGAAGTGGGAATAAGTCTGTTTAACGTGTTGTACAATTCTTATCATCAGATAATTAATTAGAAGCCCAAGTTTAAACTAGATGAGTGAATAGTTTACTTTAAATACAGTTTCTCTTAATGAGCTGGAGTCGATGAATTAGACACAGGGTGTAATTATATGCTAGCTTGTCAAAGATTCTAATTGTGCTAATTGTGCAAATTTTAAACAGAAGCTGTTTGGGTTGTTCAGGCCAAATGCTTAAACAAATTTGTACACCTTAATGTGGTATAACACTGAAAGCTGATATCTCACATTACCTTGTAAAAGCAGAAAAGTGGACACGGTGAAATAGCTGTTAGTTGGACTGACATCATGTCTTTATTATTCTGATAAAGTCATAAAAATACTGTGAACTCAGTCCCGCGGTCATGCACGGAATAAAACCGAATCAATCAACACACACCGGAAGAATATAGTGTTTTATGATAGCATGTTACATTTGTAATGCGGCAGACATATTGCAATTTCTGGCACATAATGTCGTTTCAGACTCAGCTTGTTAAGCCCCTATTTCTTTTTCTATATTTTTTATTAGGTTTTAGGGTGAGATTTAAGCCCTATCCTCCCGGCACATGAAATGCGGGAATACGCAATGTTTGTCACTCATAAATATACAGACTCTTATTGCTCTATTCATCGGCGCATTGTGTTTTAGCATTTAACCCTTTGCACTCTTAATCACAGGATCGGTGGTGACACCATTTAAACTGAAGAAGTCATCTACCCTCTGAATGGTCATTAGGTTTGGACCTGATTGGGCTCCTGATGGGGATTTGGTTGTTCGACAGATTTTCTGGAAATCCAAACCGACTTTAATCTTTATTTTAGTGTACATGTATTCTTTTGAAATCTGCATATGAACGCCTGGGGGATACATGGGTAGCATTTTGTGGTGAAGCAAAAATTCTGTCTTGGTCTGTGTGGTTTTGGACACGGCTTCAGAGCACGTGCTCTTCATGTGAGGCCTGACCTGATTTGGTTGTTGGTGGTTGCTGTGTAGTGCAGCCAGGTGGCTTCCAGAGAATATTTTACTGCTGTGGGTTTAGTGATGTGTATGTGTGTGGCAGGTTAGAGGGCGAGGGGAGGTGGCTGAAATAAAGTGGATTAATAAAACAACAGAGGGAGAGAGAGAGAGAGAGAGAGAGAGAGAGAAGAGAGTGTTAAAGGAACCACAAGACCCACCACTGCCTTATGTTTACACAGTTTCTCTTCCCTGCTCATTTATTTTGGGTAAAGAGTTTTTGTTGACAGTGTCAATGAGTCAAGGTTGCAATATTAAAGCCTTTAAAAATATATATATTATTCATCTGCGCTGTTCGGGACCTATTTTAAAAGTCTTAAAACAATCACACATGGTTTTACCGGTTGTCATGGCAATACCCCAGCCTTCTGACATCATAAGTGTGGGACTGTGTCAGCTCAACGGAGTCGTCTTTGTTTGTTTTTTGTTCCCAGTACGTATACATTTATAAATGACTTCTATAGTAATGTGTAAAGTAACGTTTACCAAATTAAACTGGTGTAAGTGATCAAATTCAGTCTATTATTGGACTCTGATTGCAACATTTTTTGAAAATAATCTTTGCCAGAAGCTCAATTTATTTTGTTGAAGTAATCTAGGGCCGCCAGTGCCGGCTTTTTTTTTTTTTTTTTTTGTACGAGCCTATGCTAAATTCAGTGCCCATGTCTGTAAAAGCCTGTTCTCTGTGTCTCTACTTGTGTTCACCCCGTCTATTCTCTTGTCTTTACTCCAAAGCTTTAAAAAGTGATGATAGCACGGAGGCTTCCTATCTATCTGAGCCCCAAGGCAAAATGTACATGGCTGCTCTAAGCTGGTAGCTCTTCCACTTTCTGAGACGAGCAAACCTCCTCAAAGGATGCTGAAGCCTGGAGAGGGAATGTCTATGAGCTGGAAAAATGGAGTGAGCGAGAGAGGGGAGGGAGGGAGGAAAAGAGGGAGTCGAGGGATAACGCATAGGAAGGAAGACTAGGAGGGAGGAGTGTTCAGACGTTTGATTCAGACCAGGAGAGGGAGGAAAAAAGTCCACACAGCCCCCTGTTTTTTGTAGAATATTTAGGTTTGACCCTCCCTTGCTTTCTGTACTCCCTCCCACCCCAGAACCCCCAGTGCACACATACACACACACACACACACACACACACACACACACACACACACACACACACACATAGACACACAGGCCAGTAGATCTGCAGGATATCGTAGTGGCCAGCATTTTATATCGACTACAGTAGATGTGTGCTTTTTAATACATATCTTCACTCTATAGTGTGTTCAGTCCACTCAGTTGGAACAGGCAGCACTAGGGACTAAGGGACAAAGACAGATCCAGGCGAAAGAAAGCCAGGGACAGTCACAGATAGAGTGTGATGGAAATATAAATGGAAAACGGAGCTTTTCAAATTTGACAGGTTGACATTGTAAAAAAAAAAAAAAAAAAAAAAAAAAAAAGAATGGAAGAAAAAATCCATTCAGCGTGAGGTAAAAGCTTTCTTTTTTTATTTTGGCTAGAAGAGTATAGATTGCTGAGGCTGAGAGAGCCCAGCCCGATGCCTTCCCCTTGAGCGAAGGAGAGAGACTGGTAGGAACTCCGGGTAAGTTTTGGGCTTTTTTTTTTCCTCCCCTGTCTCTGCACTGCTGATTACAATGCTGCTGATTGATTGGTTCACAGTTCTGGATTATCATGGGCCGCTTGTCACAAGGTGCCTGCTGATGAGAGAGTGGAGAAAGAATGCGAGAGAGAGAGAGAGAGAACGAGAGAGAGAGAGAAAGTTGCAGAAAATGATGAATTGTCATTATACTTTTTTTTTTTTTTAAGTGAGGCCAGGATTTGGTTGAAAATTTTGTTTACATCCAGGCGTGCATGCGTGTGGGGTCCCGGTGCCACCCGGCCTTCATTAGCGGGCGATAACATCTCTGGCACGTGCTGATGAGGTGTTGGGGAGGGGTTACCCTGATGACTCAGGACAGCTGACTCGCGAGCAGCTGGCCTTTTTATGAATATGCAGATGAGCGGCGTGTGCTGTGGGTGGGAGGGGAGGGGAGGGGGCTTTCCGCGGGAGTGCCACGTGTCGTTGTGTTTGCAGTCTCGCTATAGGGAGCCTGATACTTAGCAGATTGCCCCGGCTTTGCAGCGATCGCCCCTGCTCTGTTGTTGCCGTGCGCGGTTAAGGCCGGCGGGCAGACGGAGGAGGAGGAGGAAGGAACCAGAGGGATGCTCGGAACAGTCAGAGAAAGAGAGCAGGGAATAATAAGTAGGGAGATACGGGATGGAGACGGGGGGAATGGCGACCGGAGCTTCGGGGTGTATTTTCACACCGCTGACGAGATATGATGATTGCATCCCCCCCCCCTTTCTCTCCAAATGCACCCCTCTGCATAGTGCCTTTTTTCAGCCTCATTTACATGTCAAAAGCTGTGGAAGGCTGTGAAGATTAGTATGAGATGACATAATGATGTAATGAATTAAACGGTAGCGTTTAACCACAGCTCGCTGTGCAACTCTGGTGGACATGACTGTGCAATTTTTCTTTGTTTACTGCCACATTCATACTCTGCATGTCTTTAATGAATTAGTCCCTCCATACTTTACATTTAATTCTATACATATTAACGTTTGATTTCTCTTAATAGCATCATTTGTTTGTTTTTTTTAAAAAAGGATTTTGCTGTTTTCCTAATATTGACACCATGTGACTGATAATGGTGATACATTTAAATCATCATTAAAAAAAAACAGACCTATAATTGGTACTCTATATGGAAATTGTTAAAAAATAAGACATAAAGATGTATTTCTATCTATCTAGATGTATTTTTTATTTAAATGAAAAAATACACACACAATGTTTTTTATATATATATATATATATATATATATATATATATATATATATATATATATATATATATATCCCCCCCCCCCCCCCCCCCCCCCCCCCCCCCCCCCCCCCCCCCCCCCCCCCCCCCCCCCCCCCCCCCCCCCCCCCCCCCCCCCCCCCCCCCCCCCCCCCCAAAGAAAGTTGTCTTGAAAATAAAGCACAAAGAAACGATATGAAAGAAGATACATAAGCTTAAACTATATTTATGCAGCACATTCTCTTTTTCCTTTATAGACATGAGACGCTTTAGTTCAGATGCTTTTCTATCATCTGCTGTGCCATCAGGGGTTTAGTCTGTACCACAGGTTCAAATTAATGGGAGAATCATTTCCCTGACAGAAAATTCACCACTGGGATTCTTTAAGGCTTCCACATCCTTAATCGAGATGCAGGTTCCTAAAACAGACATAAATGCAGTTAGGTTTTTGATGCTGTGAAAATAATGTATTAATTAAAGCCATGTCAACCAGTTCTGGAAGGATTTCAGGTTGAAATGAACTGAAAATGGCCCGAAAAATGGCAGTAAATGTAGAATGAACAAGGTCGTTTTGAAGAAAACACCAACATAACCTCATCTTTCTTCCTCTTGTAATGGGAAGAAAATAATATTTAACTCTAGGTCTGTTATTTTAGTTTTTATTTGCTATTTAAATTGTCATTTGTTATAATATTATTTTTAATACACTAGTGTCAGTAACTTGTAAATCCAGATTAATATAAACCTCTTATTTTGCTGTAGTCCACTGTAATCATCTGTATGCTGCATGATTCCCTAAATTGCACCGGAATACAAGGTACAAATCATTCCGTTGGCTTATACGATATACCTGACACGCTTCTGAATGCCTTGGTTACGTTTGGTAAATACTTTCATCCTGCGTTATATGGGTTTTGTTCGTGTGTGTACATGTTGCGTTAATGTCTGCGCTGTTAATCCTCTCGTTGATTTTCAGTGTTGAACCAGGTATCTTATTTATTTATTCTTTTTTTTTTATGAAGTGAAATGAGCAAAAAGCACGCTGGCTCTCTCTGCTTTACATACATCACCCATAAACCCCTGACAGATTTGAAAGGCTATAACTGGCTGCAGAGCCCTTTTACCACAAGTAAGGAACATGTGTAATTTATTGGGGGTGGAGATGGGGGTGGGGGTGTTGCGTTTTTTTTTTTTTTTTTTTTTTTTTGTAATCGTTTAGGCTTTGGTTTGATCTGGTTGTATTTAAGTTTCCGGTGTTTTAAACAGATATGTTACCATACGATGCTTTATTCTGTTGGACAGGGGCGAGATGTGATAATTAAATAATCAATGTTTGGACATGACTTTATTGATCCTATTGCTTTTTTTTTTTTTTTTTAATGGTCTATAATTGTGTTTCCTGTATTCTGCTACAACTGCGTTTTCTACCTCAGATCAAACATGTTTATGTAGAGAGCGAGGGAGAGAAAAAAATTATTTTTGTGTTCATCATGTTCTGTGGCCAAAGGCTGATGTGAGGTGGATGCAACATTGAGGCGCACTGGATTTCTGGGTAATGAGGATCCACTCTGACAGCTGGCCTAGACAGTATAGATGTGTTTGGTTGGAGTATTCAGCAGCATGAGCTCAGTGTGCCCATGGGGGTGTGTGCTGGTGTGATTTGATGCTTTATGGCTGTGATGCACAAGCTCATATACACATTGTAGGACACACACACACACACACACGTGTTCGTGTGGTCTTATGTTTTTTTTTAAATTTATTTTATTTTATTTTTATTTATTTATCTTTTTTTATTTTTTCTTCCAGACCATGGGTCCACTGGGATTTTACACCTCACTTCTCTCTCGCACCCCTGAACAGACACATTTCATGTGCATGACCCCTCATTTTACTGAAACATATCGCTCGTGTACATTTGGCCTGATTCGCATCAGCGTCGTGTTTTTGTTTTTTTTCCACCACAATCAAGATTAAAGTAACCAATTTCTATCCATCAATATTTGGAAGAAATGTATTGATGATGTGACTCATTTGTAACGAACTACGGCGCTAACAAAATTACATCATCTTTGTTTATGCCATTGCTCAGTGGCTCATTTTTTTTTTTTTTTTTTTTTTCTGTTGTGTTAAAAATATCGAGCAAACTGTAACCCAAACAAATGCTTTTCCAATATTGGAACAGAACACGAATAACGCTGCTCCATTTTTCCCCCCTCCGAGCTTCTCCAGACATGCCTTTAATTGCATTACTGTGGTGTAAAGGTTTGCTTTGCTTCGGACCACATTTCAATTGAAGTTTCGAAGCTGACGGCCACGATGCTTCACAAATAATTAATATAAAGTAGGTCTTGCCGTGCCACTGAAAGTTTGCGCACTAATAAATATAACAGTGGAATAAATATCGATCACTCGGTGCATGTGGACAATAAGTGTATGATTTGATTTTCACACTTCGCCCTGCTGGCAGGGGCCGGGGCCAGGGCCGGGGCCGGGGCCGGGGCTCGGTTGAGCGGCGTGGACGTCTGTGTTTCATGTGTGCATTTAGGATGTACAGGTGAGCTTCCTGCTCTTGTCACTTCTTTCTGTACTTTTCCCTGGCTACTCTTCAGTTCTTTATTGCAATAACAAGGATGGGCAGAAGAGGGGATTATTGGTATTGATCTACCCAAGGGGATCATTAGGCATTACTATCAATCCACAGCTCCTAGCTGCACAGTACTAGCTGGCACAGACATTGCCAATTTGTCCCTATTAGAGAGCTCAGTCTCAGGGTGTCTGTTCTGATAGAGCCGGCCTGTGGTCCTGTACAGTGGGACTGGCTATTTCAGGCCCGTGAATGCCAGATTGTGGCTGTCACCTCCTCACTGGCAGGCCGCCCATGACGAGCTTACTGCTGTTCTGTCAATACGGAACCATAAATTGCTTTTGTAAAGGTACAGCTGGTGGTTAAGCTGAACTATATTCTTATTTTAAAGAATTCCCTTTTAAATACATAGGTAATAATATAGGTTAATCTGGTTGTTTTATTCGATGCCATATATGACTTTGCAATCAGCAAAACCTTGAATTATTATTTCACTCTGTGATCTTCAGTCATTTTCACTTTACTTTCCCGGTAATTAAACTTACAGGATTTGTTATAATCCCCATAAAGCATCTGCACGAGTCTTTAATGTTCTGCATTTGCTATAAATGTGCCATTCACCAAAATTATTCCCTAAACTTGACAGTTTAATCAGTCATTTGTATTTTACTTTAAAAGATTGACCCATTATGAAAGATTAATGTTTGTATATTTAAGAATATATATTGGAAAGTCTTAAATATATGCTTCATTGGGCAGTGATTTTGGTTTTAATGCAAAAAAATACCACAACTACCAAAGTTCATCGAGTAGTTCGTAAAAACGGAAATCCTAGAAAATAGAGTAGTTTGTTTGATTTTGTAAGATTAAGGCTTTCGGGTGTTCAGATGTAATGAAGGTCTATTGAAAGCCGTGTTTGTTTAACACTCTGCATTTACTGCTGTGACAGCATGAAGTTAAGGCTCAATACATGTTGCTGTGTCCATTTCTTGCAACAGCTCTTAAAGCAATCAAGGAGTGTTTGGCCCTCCGACTCGATACCCACTGAAAAGGTGATATTGAAAAAAGTCGATGTCAATAGATTTATCCAAGGAATGTTTATACGATGCGAGATGGTAGGGAGTCTTTGAAGTGCTGGAGACTTTTCAGCCGGCGGAATTTAAAGCAAGATTATTGACTGGCATGTGAAGGGTGGTACAGTGTACACGCACAGGCTGTCCCCCTGGCTGAAATGCATTTGCCCAGATGTCTTCGTTTCCCATGACCCCCTAACCCCAGGGTGACCACTTTGGCCCATGCTGCTTGCCCTGGTTGGGGCATGCGAGATTCTCCATTTAACACCCACTGCTCTCATAGCATATAGAAATATCACACCTTATTGTAAAGAATGGAAAACACCCATCTCGTACATATTTCAAGCTCTTGTTCAAAAAAGCTCATGGTTTTTAGAGAGACGGACGAGGTAGAAAGCAGATGATCTTCTTCCTTCCTTCCTCCTCCCTGCAGAATCTGTTTGAAATCTAAGCCTTTTTTTAAAATAATTATTCCAATATGGACCTGTGCCTTTTCCACCGAGCATGTTCAACCTGGCCGTAAAGTAATATCCAAACCCTCTGTTTTTCAATAAGCACCCTGTCACACACACACACACACACACACACACACACACACTGCGATGAGGCATTGCTCTAATACAATCCCGAGAGACTGGCTTTAAGCCGGCCATTTTCTTTCACCTAATCAAACGTGCCCCGCTCCAAAGCCACAAAACGGAAAGTGACATGCCGGAGCCGCACATGGTCACGTGACCCGGTCCACGGCTCACAGGAGACGGTTTGATGTTGACCACGGGGTTTAGAGCGTTTACTGACTGTAGCTAATGCAGCCATTCGTTTTGTAAAAAAAAAAAAAAAAAAGATTTGCTAATTCTTATCTCACTCCATCCATGTCCAACAGAGGGCAGCCTGGACTTCCCTGGACAGTAATTCTCTATCAGAGCTACGCATGTGTAAAGAATTGTAATGCGTTGCCATTTCATCCAAAATTATACATGGCCTTGGATTTTGTGCGAGTGTCTTCTGGTCTATCTGCCTTTGTTTTTGCTTTCGGGGTTCCGGTGTGTGGAGGTTATGTGTCATTTACTTTGATCTTTAGTTTTATCGTGGTGTAAATGTCAGGAATTGCTGCCTTTGGGGTGTGTACGGAGTGTGTGCATTTCTTATCTTCACTATTTGTAAAGTCATTGTGGTATTAATGTACCTGAACGTAGAGGTGTATTTTTAAGTTGATCAGGTGGAGCTGAAAACAGCACGGAGGGAAAAAAAAAACAGACGGCATCAAAAGAGGATTGATGGATGAGGGCCGGCGTGGGACCGTAGGCACATGGGGTGCACATTGCATCGCTAAATGGATCCACATTTACGGTGTCTGCAAGCACACATTGTTGTTTTAGATCATCTGCAGAGGGATGGATGTAAAATTTAGCCGGAAGCACCACTTGTGTGTGTTTGGTGTTCTCAGTGGAGAGGGACCGTCTGGGTAGAATTAGTTAAAAAAAAAAAAAAAAAAAAATGGTTCGCTGACAAACGTTAAGTCGTAAATTCGAAACGTATACGTTGGACGTCAAGACTTCGGGGGACTTCCTGTGCTTTGTGAATTTTTTTTTTCTTCTTATAGGTACTCATGGGTACTGTGGGCTGCCATACTCCCCGGTAGATCATCAGCATATTAAGAGTGCGGTAGCGATGTGTGTGCGTCCGCACCAGCTTCATCAGGTGGAGATGAGGACGGCGTAGGGGAAAAGAGCGGACAGAATACAAAAAGGGGAGATGGATGAGGACCGTTGCGAGGCTGTGAGGGTTTTAATTATATGGGCTGTGTGGCGTTGGCCGGGCATTTGCTATCTCTTGCAGGCTTTAGCCTCGTCTCATGATTTGAGCTCTACCTTTATCCCTAAGCCTTCAGCTCCTCTGGCCAAACAAAGAAAAAAGGAATGGCTAGGCTGGGGTTTTACAGCCATGCTTACCATTAATATCCTCCTGTCTATCCTTTTTTTTTTTTTTTCTCCTCTGCATCTTACAGCGCTAACCCCTTTAAACTGACCCCTATAGCAGACCGTACTGCGGGAGAATATGATTATTAGAGTTATGGGCTGCTCCAAGGCCCCAAAGGAGCGAAACAATGTTCCCGTCAGCACGGCCCTACATGAGAGAATCAGATTCACGGCTAAAAAGTGAACTAAAGAACGAGGAGGGTGAGGCATTACTTTCATCTATTTTTCTTCACCTCCGTCGCTCATTCATCGCGCTTTCCCTTTCCGACCCTTTTCTTCTCGTCTGAGGAGTAGATCATCGAAATGCCAGGCGTTCCGGCCGCATAGTCTCTCTGACAATACTATGGGCTGGAAATGGCTTGCGTCGATGTGCATGCGCGTCACGTGGGCTCACCTCGGCGCCCGGCTGAAAGAGACTCCACTAAATATTCCCCCGTACAGACATGCCGGAGGAATTGACATTTGCCGATTGTACAGTATTTCCGATTCCGACGTTTCGGCGAAAGGGAAACAAAAGGACGACGGAATCATTTGCATCCGGCGTGGCGGCTCATGAGCCGTACATTTGCTCGAGAGATTCCCAAAAACGACAACATGGATTTGCCTCCTTCCTTTATTTAATTTGCCTCATGATATTTGACCAGTCGCTAAACACGTCGCATCGAGAGTAAAAGCACATGGTTTTATTCATACTGCGTAAATAATCACCTCACGTTTCACGGCATCGTGGAAGCGAAATAGATGTAAAATGTTTTCCTTGACTCCATTTCATGTTCAGGTGTGTATTTGTGCATGGTTGTACATGTGCGTGCGCATGTGTGCGCATGTGTGTGTGTGTGATATCTGGTCTGTACTGTATCTCCATGACAACATGCTTTTTGATGTGGGTTCTCTTCCTGACATTTCTCCATTTGGGGAAGATTGTGAATTGCCTCCACTCTCTCCTTCAGCCAGCATGTCATAGGAAAAAAAGGTGTTGGGGGCACAAGGATGAATCTGATGGGCGTCTGGACTGATTGTCCTCAGCCGTGGCAGTAGAGACAAAGCAGATGAATTGTGAAATATATTCAAAGAGATTGGAGACAAGTGCATGTCAGCACCCCCTCAATCTCCATCCCCTCTTATCTCCCCTCTTTCTTTCTCCTTTTCTGCACCACGATCCCTCCTTCTCTCAAGATCCTTCATTTTTCTGTCTCCTGTTGTTTTTCTTTTTTCCATGTTAAAAAAAAATCTTTTTTAAAGCTTTGTTTAAATTTAAACAGAATTTGGGGATTTTATTTTATTATTATTTTTTTTTTTGAAGGTTAGATTTTAGGGTCGCAGCAGTTGTGGTATCCTCAACATACTGAATATTTATTGTTATTTAAATGTTATCGCCGAATAATATAGTTTGAGAAATCGATTGTAAATGTGTTTCGAGTTGAGCGTTAAGATTACTGTTCGATTATCAGTTAATCAGTCAGGAAAAATATTGTGATCAAAAGGCAGTTATGTTCCCGAGCATTTCTGAAAACATACTCCACATTTAATGCAAAGTGATCATTTTAAATGATTTGGAATTTTATGAGTTCATCCTTTGTCTGAACCTGACTGGTCGATGAACCGTCTGATCATTGTCTGGCCCTCGTCTGGCCCTTTGCCCCAGCAGGTGACCCCAAGCAGGATAGGGATACAGTCGGTTACTCAGCACAGAAGCTCTCTCACCGGTCAGATTTGGCTGCTGACAAATAGGAAGCTCCATTTTATGAGCATCGTGTCCTTTCATTTTTTATATTAGCGTTTCGTGGAAGACAAATTTAAGATTACATTTTTTTTATGAACCTGATTTAAATTAGACATTTGATTTTACGTTTTGGATTAAGGCAGAAAGAATCCGCTCATCCTTTAAAAAGGTAAATGTGTGTATCTTCACTGGTTTCCCGCATTGCCCAGTCGTCCACTTAATAGTTAATGGCAGTTCAGCCGTCTCACTTATTTGTTGTCAGGTGAATGTATGTATTATTTATTCTTGCATTAGTGTATTTCTGGCTTCCCATATTCAATTATAAATAATGAAAGGCTTTATGGACAAGAAGTAAGTGTGTGTGAGGTTGCTGATTTTTGTGTGTGTGTGTATGTGTGTGTGTGTTTAAGTTACAACAGGTCACTTTTAGATTCTTTTCGGTCTCACTGTCCTCTAAATCACTTTATAAATCACAAAGTACCTGTCAGTTACACTCGCATCATTCAAGGCCCAGAGTCTTGCTTCTTTTATTTTATTTTTATTAGAAATAATCCCAAAAAAATTAGGTTGTTTAACCATGTGCACAAATAATTTTAAATAATGTTATTAATAATACTTATGATGATACTACTGATTATTATTTACATTAGGTAATTATTAGGAAAATTTAAATTACTGTTTAATCACATTAATATGTAACTCTGAAAAATTAATACTTATAATAATATACACAATATGGATAACAGTATTGGAACACACGTCCTAATTAATAAATTCAGGTGTTTAATTTATTGACAGTCCCAGTTTACAAAACTGAGTTCATAAAGGCGTGGCTGGGGAGTTTCTTGTGGTGAAACCTGACTAGCTCACATCGAGCCTTGACCTCCGTCTCATTGAACACCTCTGGGATGAGCTTAGACCGGATATTGTGAGCCGGCCCACTTTACTAACATCAGTGCCTGACCTTACAAACGCACTTTAGGAAGAAGGGACAAGAAGACCCACAAACGTGTTGCAAAATCTTGTAGAAAGCCTTACTGTAGATTCAGTGAAGCTTGTTAATCTTTAATGTAGAGGCCGTATGTTTTACCCATTTATTATTTTGGAGGGTTTTATAGAGAGACTGAGTGTCTCTGAGCCTCTACTGAGAGTATATCTGAGCCGAGTTGTAGAGGTTACAGTAGTCAGTACTTTGTGTTTGGGTTTCATTGTGTTTTGGCTTTAAGCTGCAGATGCCTCTGTTTTAATGTAAGAAGCACCATTACATAATTTTCTGTACGTTTCCAACCCATTTAAATATTTTTCAGCTGCACAGATAATGTCGGAAAACAGTCCCAAGGATGACCCCAAATATACACACACACACACACACACACACACCAGCTCAGGGAAGGCAGGAAGACTTTATAAATAAACAGATCACCATTAGGTACGCATTTAATAATAATTTAATCCTGATTATCAGGTCCAGTAATGAAGAAACTCATAAATGATTCCTAAATAGCTGTAAAATACTAACTGATGATTTAGACTATATCGGGTTAATGACTGATAAGGGAACACATTTTAAATTGCTAATAAATACCTGTGTCATCATGTAAATGATGATATTCCTATAGAAGTGCTCGCCTCAAGATGGAGGCTGGAGAAGCACATCAGTACATCCAGCAAGCAGAAGAGGGCACTCTTGTTTGCTCTCATTGACTCCCTCTTCTCCTGTCCTCACTCACTTAATATACAAAAAATAAACAAGTAGAAAATCATTTTAGTCATTGTGCATTTTCAGAACAGATTTTTTTTAAATCAACACAATTATGAGATTGTTTCATTAAAATCTACTTTAATTATTTAATTTCATTAAAATGTGGTCCAGTGGCTCAGAGCTTAAAGTAAAATAAACCGAGAAAGCTGCAAAGAATTCAGCCTTATAGCTCTTGAAGTGAGGTCATGAAATATGTTTATCAGTTAGAAATACAGAAATACTCATTATAAACAATCAACCTTGATTCTGTTACATTCCTCATCCAAATGCTATTCACCATCCAGCACCAACTTAAATATGAGCCACGGAAACCTGGGCTGACAACTAAGATTTGGTAATTATTTATTGTATGGACAAAAATGTTGTCACACCCTTAATAACTTAATGACTTCGTTCATGCGGTTTATTCAGCTTCACTGGCACAGTGAGTTTAAACAAAGCACCTTGCTATGCATTTTAGACTACTGTTCTATTGCTTCCATCTCTTTGGGAACAGTTTGGGGAAGGTCCATAAAGTCAGAGCCCTGATCTCAACCCCGATTAACACCTTTATCATGAAGCTTGAATGATGCTTGTGATTCAGGCTCCTACTGGTTTAACAGCAGACTTTGTCCTTAGAAATTTCTGTATGAAAAAGCAAAAAAATTCCCACAGACTTCAAAATCCTGTCTGCTGGTATAGATTGTAGGTCTTTCAACACTTTTGTTTATATAGCGTCATTACTGTTAATAAGTCAATAACACATTTAACCCTTGATTAACAAAACAATTTATAATATATATATTGTTTTAGGTTGGAATGTTGGAGACTTGTATAATGTTCTTTATCACTTTTGCATTTTATATATATATATATATATATATATATATATATATATATATATATATATATATGCTTTATTTTACTTCAATATATATATATGCTTTATTTTACTTCAATATATAAAAGATACAATTTTGTCTTTAGCACACGGAAAAAAAAAAAACATGAAAACCTCGAATTAAAATAAAAGGTAATGTGGTGATTGCTGCCCCTCAAACACACACTCACCCAAACCCTGGATCCATCTCTCCTTATATTTTTTAACTGCTAGAGTCTCTCTTCTGCTGTTCTTGCCTTTGTCTTTTGCTCCTGCTGCTTCTCATCCTGCTCCCGGCCGAGGCAGGTATGTTGGCACAGGCCCCTGCTGCTCCAGGGTTTTTTTTTTTTTTTTCATATCTGCAAAAGCAGAGGTGCAGACTACAGTCGACAGCATCCTTTTGCCTTGCTATCAAAGGGTTATCTGGTATCCCAAGAAGCTCTGAAGGGCTGCAGAGGGTGTGAGACCATCTGACCATGCCGATCAGAGTCGGTCTGGACACCGCAGTGTAATATCCACATATGAGCGGCTGCAAACTTTTTGATGTTTCTGCTTCAACTTTGACACTTTCATCTCTGGGGCAAATGCCATAACTCTTCAATCATAAGTAACATAAGCAGTGCAAGTGGCTGCTCGCTAAAATTTATCTCGTACACGAAGAACAATAAACATTAAGCCGGTTTTACTGGTGACAAGTTTGTAATTCATGTTTTTAATACATCGACTTTGTGGCTTCTTAAGCATGTAAATATCTGTGGGCATGTTAGTCTAAGCGCAGTGGAAGGAGGCTGTGTTTCACTGCGAGTCAAAGTCTATTTTTCAACATAGTATTAGCACGTCAAGATGCTCCACCGTAATGAATTGCTATCCCAAATTTTGCAAGTTAGAAGGGAGAATAAAACTAAAGCTTTGTTTATGTTGCCCATCAGTGTGAAATATTTACAACCCAACTGTGGCTGCGCGTTAAAATGCAGCTTTGTCTTAAACGGCTCTAGCACTCGGTCTGTCTTTTTTTTTTTTTTTTTTTTTTTTTTCTCCAGGCAGCATCCATCCTCGTGCTTTGGACCCTCGCGACCAAACATTTAGACAGTTGGAGCTACTCTGTCCAATAACCCGACCGTGTAACTGATTGTGAACATTTGTTCACTTTCACGTCTTTATTTGTGTACGCACACGTGAGTGAGCCGCGCCGCTCGTTGTGTGTCGGCTGCACACTTTCCCACTTGTGTGCGTCTGCGGCATTGTGTTTGTTTTTCGTTGTACGTGTCGCGATGTCTGTTTTGAATAACTACACCTGTGCGATGCCATGCTCAGGAAGATGGAGAAGTCATCTTGTGTTTTTTTTTTTTTTTTTTTTGTGAGATGAATTGTGTGTGTGATGCGGCACGTATTTCTAGGTTGTGTGTGTGTCGAGTGGAAAATGCCTGCGGTTGCCTTGCAGGACTGATGCTTCTGAAACCCACCATCTCTCTGTATTCCCTTTCAACACATAAAACCATGTCCCCCAGCTAAGGTGCTTCAACACTGCTTTCACCAACACATATTTCAAGAGAAAACAAAACTGCACACTACTCTCGCCTCGATGCTGCAGGTTGTAAAAGTGTGTTTTCCTCTTTTCTGAGGTGAGTGCATAAGCACCGGGTGTTGTGCTGCTTAGCGCTGCGCTGCGTAACGGCGGCAGCTGGTTTTTTTTTTTTTCTTTTTTCCCGAACAACTCTCAAAATCAACACTATCCGGTAAAGCCGAAATAACACGTTCAGCCGGAGCCTCCACACGATCACTCCCAATCACGTGCATTTCTGTCTCGCACGTCGTAGCCGATTCCTTTGAAGGTTCATACGACATCAAGATGTACGCCATACGGACAAAAGTATTGAGATACCTACGGAGACCTTCATGACATCCCATTTGAACTTTCTACGATGTCTGGAAATATTTGCTTCTTCGTTATCGCTCATTATTTTGCAAATCCTCATAAACAATTTGCATTATAGCAGAATATTAATGTATGGCTGTGGGATGTGCCTCTGTACGGGATACAGAGTCTTGTGTTTTAAAATGTTTAATTCATTAAACGAAGAGCCGTAGTTGGATTTCTGAAGAGGATGTGTTCTTTTTTTGTTTTTTTTATGTCCAAGGGTGTCCACGCCTTTGTGTGTGTACAATGCAGAGGGAATGCACACGAAATAAATGTCAAGCACAAAGGTAGGGGAAAAAAAAAAAAGTGTTACGTCAGATCCTGCCTGACTTTGAAATCCGGCACACTGGCTATTGTTGTGTTTCTAATCAGAGGCTTATTAAAAACATCAGTAGGACGAGAACTTGTGAAGTGGAAATAACAACATAAATATCTAAATGTTGTGCAGGCAGGGGAATGTGGTTTCCACACGAGTGATTTGCCGTGGGGTCACCTAATTGGAAGCTTTTGCGTGTTATGTGTGATTCTCCCGCCTTTCACATATTTATGTGCATATATTTTTTTAAAGCTTCTTTTATTTCGAAAATTTTTGCCTGGCTAATAATTTATCTTTTTTTTTTTTTTTTACTTCTCATGCCCTTCTTCTCTCGCCTGCCGTACGTGGACGTGATTCTCAGCAATTCTCTGTGTTGTCTGTGTGTGATTGGGAGGTTGGGGAAACCTTAGGGTCTGTAAAGCACTCTGAAGAATCCTATCAGTGTCTACACACACACACACACACACACACACACACACACATATTTATGTTTTTTAACCCCCATCTCAACCACCCCTTTAAGGGACAGGGCTAGTTTTTGGGTGGAGGTTATGAGTGCTGGGCAGTCATAAATATTGGAGACTGCGGAGAGACAAAGGGGCTAAAATGGAAAGGCTTGGCTGAACGAGGGGACCTGGCCATGTCATGTACCCCAGTCATTTTTCTTCTGCGCTTAGAACTCAGTCAGGGGTTTAATTGGAATCCAGACTTCAAAGCATCCCATGCCCCTCCTCCCACTCTAACCCACCTCAATTCTGTCTTTCCTCCTGCCCGTGTCCACTCTCCTGCTTCCACTATCGCTGTGTACATACATACAGCCCGCCACACAACATATAAATACTTCACTATGTGTAGTCCAAATCGTCCTAATAGTTCACCCCTTATGTGTACCTCATTGTTTAGCGGGGTGTTACCGGGGTACTTGATTAGTTTACTTCATTGGAACCGCCATGGGATGATGACCAGATTAATTTTATAAAAAACTTTATGCATCATAGCAGCACATTTCTATAATTCTGTTCTGTTATAAAAGTACGACTCGTTCTCAGCGACCTGCATTTACTCAAAATAAGAAACATTTATTAAAGTAATAAAGGTTGTATAATGTTTTCATCATTAGCCCGCAGCTGACGCGTGCCTGTGTGCGAGGCCAAAAGATGATCTAGTTATTTGTTCTTCAAAAACATTAAAAGAAAAAAAAAAAAAAAAAAAAAAAAAGCACACAGTTTTAACCCATTTGCCTCTCCTCACATTTTCGGTGCCAAGTCAAATACCCATTTAATTCTTTCTCTTGTTCGTGGTGTGCTGAGGAGTCGCACAGTTTTAATTTTAGCCCATATTCAGACCATGCACTTTATTTTGGGCTAATTGGGTAAATGATCAACATGCAGCAGATACCTCAGAAGTGAGGAGAGAAAAGTGAAGTTGGTAATAGGTCTAAAGGAAGAAAAAAAAGAAAAAAAAACGAGGGTGAGAAAAATTGCCTATATTATAATTACTGGCATGACTCCAGGGTTGATAAACAGTAATATATGCAGCAGCATAATTAAGCGCTTTGCTTCTTCTTGCTCACTCATTGCAGGGCTTGTTAGCACTCCAGTAGAGACATTTTTGAAACTTTACCTGAATTTAATATATCTCAAAGATATAATTATAGGTAGGAATAAGAAGTCCTATTTTCAGTCCTCGAGCAAATCTTTTTTTTTTTTTCCTCTTTTATTACACATGCTAAAGGTGCTAATGACAAGCTGTCTTTTTTGATTCTGCCGTATGAAATATGAAACTTTTTATTTTTTTTTTTTGTATATTAGAAAGTACAGTTAATAAGTTGTCTGGAGCGCACTTTGTAAAATAGTTTTAATGTATTCAAAACACTAAACGTTGTACTGTAAAAAAAAAAGGCAAGAAAAAAATTTGAGGTTGGAGGTAACGGGGGTGTGCATGGCCTGAGAACAGGGTGAGGTCGCGGCCTCCGGGAAGACCCATCTTGTGACGTTCGACGGGGCTTACTGTGTTACAGTTAAAGCATGTCGACGCCTGTTAATAAATAAAATAACATCTGACCAAGATGTGATGAGTGGCACCTGTACACCCCGCTGCAGCCTCCGGAGTTCTGAGGATGCTCCGGTTCCTTTGCTTAAAGCAGACTGGCAAAAAAAAAAAAAAAAATCTCCTTGTTAATAATTTGCCAGTTTATTCTCTTCAGTCGTGGCATTAAATCCGGCAAGTCGGTGTGAAGTTTGAGCTCAAGGAATCACTCGGGTTGTACTTAACGTCAGTGGAGTGGAGTGGCGTGTCCTCCTCGGCCGCGGGCAACGCACTCTCTTTGCTGCCCACTCACTGCACTCCAGACTTTTTCTTATTATTCGCCGTCTTTTCCTCTCTGCTCGCAGAGCAACAGCACCGTCCAACAGATCAAGGGATGACATGATGAGAGAAGAAAGAGAAAGAAACAGGCTGGAAAGAGACCAGCACATGCACGCATGTGCAAAACACAAAGAAAAAGAAGTAAGAAGAATAAAAAGAAAGGGCGTTCCGTAAAAAAAAAAAAAAAATAGAGAATTCTCAAAGCCTTCATGTGGGACATGATACTCTCACAAGACGGCGTACACCATACACCTCATAATCACCCCACGACCCTGTGATATCGTCCTTTTATTGTCTTTTATTAATCTTATTTATCGCTGCTCGCCCCACAGGTCTCAGCACGGTGAGAGAGGCAGGGCGAGGCTTTGCTTTGGGTGGATGGGATGTTAAGGTGGCTGCAAGCTTTCATGATAATTACCTGCGCGTTTAGCCGTGGCAGCAAAGCACAGCAGTGGGCCTGGAGCGAGCGCATAGGTGGCGCCGCATGTTGTGCTGTCATCCTGATTTGGCGCTCCTTCCGACGGGGCCCAATATGCTGGAGTCTGTTCTGTTTCAACGGCCCTCGTGGCACTGGAACGTTCCTCCTCTGTGAGGAAGCCGTACTGTCTGTCTGTCCAGATAAAGTCGTCGTCAGGGAGTCTGCCGATTCGTTTGGCACTGTTGTTTTGAGAATCGCGCCACATTTTAGATAAGATGTACGGCAAGTTATAGTAAGCAGAATTACAGCTCATACAGGTGCATCTGACATCGGCGTGTGAAATGAATGCCGACGACTCCGAAACCTTCAAACTTTATATTTGCTTTACTTAATTCCTGATGCGTTTTTATTTTTTTCTAACACATTACCACATTTTAGGACGAGCTGGAAGAATCTGTCTGGTTTAATGTTCCCCTGATACATACAGCACTTTCATTCAAATGGACGACAAAGCAGATGCCATTTAGTCTGATAAATAATGAAGATTAACAGTACGAAAGAATAAAAAGGCATTAATGTCATTACAGAGCGTTTAATAGTTTGAGGTGGACTTGTCCCAGTGAAGAGTATCACAAATGACATCATATAAAACTCGGAAGCACTGCACATGTCTTGGCATCACCCGTTTAACGTTCACTTTATGTTTCAAATAAATTAATTAAAAACAAAATAATAAATTAAAATGAATAAATATTACAAATGTATGACAAAATGAATTGGTTAGAACATTGGGAGTTTTTTTTTTTTATATATTCTTCTTCTTCTTTGGATTTTTCCCATATGGCTGATTTAACTGTAATGTATTTCTGGTATTTACTGTTTAGATGTCTTACTGTACATCAGTTTAGTGCCGTGTATAACTCGATGGCATAAACCAGATGAGTTTCATACATCATAGAATATTTGTGATTGTACTTCGCTGTACATACATTATAATAATAATAATAATAATGTAATAATAACCTCTTCATAACCAAATTCATTTAATTCAAATTTATTGATATTTTTTTAATAACACACTGTCTTTAAGGAGCAGCTTTATAGATCAGAGCCGTGACCGCGTTTACGTTGAAGTCATTTTGAAACTGATTAATAAATGTGAGGGCGGCAGCGGATTACAGAAGGTCACATTTTAAAAACATCAGGACACGAGCGCGATGCTTAAACGTGGAGGAATGTAAATGCAGGGCAGGATTTTTTGGTTTGAATTAAAACTTCTCATCATTTTCGAGGTTTTCCACAATGTACAGCGAGTGTTGATGCAAAATCGCTTCTGCATTTTGATAATTTATGATGCAAGAGGCCGAGGCTGTGTTTCTCAGTGGCAGTGTGGCGCTACTGAAGCCGGGCAGTTGGCTGCCCTCCCCACCACCTTCAGCCTACAGAGGCACCCAGAGGTCTAGTGAGAGTAGAGGCAGTGAAAGGAGAGGAAAAGCAGTGTTACTGAACTCTGATCGCTTTCAAAACGCCTCCGGTCTGCCAAGAAAACTGAACTAGACCACAGTTTAACACTGCCGTCTCACTTTTGTCTCTTATACACACACATGCACATAAAGGCAGTGCGCTTAGAACAGAATATAGTGTACAGTGCAACGGGCTGCACCGCTGAACCACCGATCTCATAGTGCTGTGCAGTTTTACACCAGTGCAGCTTCATATGATGAGACTACAGTGCTTTACTGTGATATGACTTGTGATTGAATGGTTTGTTTCAGTTCCATCATGTATTAATTATTAATGGGTATAAAAGAGTTGGGGGGGGGGGGTTTAGTGTGACAGACAAGGTCAAACAACAGTCACCTTTGGTGCTGTGTTTTTTTATTTTATTTTTCCACGAATGACTATTTGCATTAAGCAGAGTGAGGACTTTGGACTTTACTCTAAATGTAATGAATTCTTAATCTGATTTATTGAGTGCATTGCTCTTCCGCATTTTTTAAAAACAGCCCGAAAAAATTCTTCGGCAATGATTTAATCCTGATGTAACAGCTCCCCAATCTCTCCCCTCTCTGCGTTTGGTTTCGTGATTAGTATTCACACCTGAGTTTGGAGGAGCCGGTGGAGGTGTGTTTGGTTAATGAGCCATTCGGAGTCCAGCTCTGTGAAGCTGGTGTGAATTGTTTTTAAAGAAACTGTTTGAATGGAAAACAAACTCCTTCGTTTTCTCTTTTCCCCAATACTCGTTTTCTTTTCTTATCTTTTTCTTCACACCGCAGTAACGTCAGTAAAAATAAAATAAAAAACTGGTGGATGTCCTGGCATTGCACCTGGGCTGTAATGTTCAAGCTTCATTTTACCCCCGAATGAGAACATTAGAGGTTCCGCTGATGAAGAACCCGTTACTAACGTTTGCTCCCGTTGAAATGAGAATAAAATATAATCCTAAACACAAAACTGCGACAGAAATCAAGTCGGCAGCGAGCGTCGACCGCTCTGTTACTAATTTAGTGATTTCTCTTTTTTTCCCTTAAAGCTTTGGGTGACTTTTGAGGGCTCTAATGTTTCAGAATATTGAGCTTTTTTTCCCTTGCTTCCCGTCTCGGCTTTCCCTTTTCTTGTGACACAAGTTATTTATGAAATTCTCTGAGCAGCTTAGGATAAATGATAAGAGACAGCGTTGAGAAGCATGGCCGACTAATGTCATTAGAATAAGAGGAGGCCCGGAGTACAGAGTGTTAGCAAGAACAGGCGTGCTGGAAATGAACTTGATGGCTTCCTTCTGCATTGCTCGCTCTTGTCTGACAGCAGATGGATTGCCAGATACAAAGCAGCCTTCTGCTTTCGCCGCATCCTCTGATTTAAATGTCACTTTTGAAATAAAAAAGGTATCACTCTGCTGTGACTCTGATAGACATTAGTTGGAGGGAGACTGTTCGAGAAGTAAACCTTGTCTTCAGAATGGGGATGAATGGTGGAAATAAAACTCAGACTCAGAAAGCTCGGTGAGAGACATGTGATTATTATTCATCTCGGTGATAAACTGATGGGTTTGCAATAACGGGATGTTTTTTTTTATATGTTTGTACAGTCATCCAAAAAAATGCTGGATATTTGACTCATTGGAAAAGTGGCTTTATTGCAAAACTTTGCAAAACACAGTGTATTACTAATAATAGAACAACAGTCAAACTATCACTACTTATAGTGGGGAGAAAAAAATCCATCATATATAAAAAAAAAAAAAAAAGATCAAGTGTCTTATAACAACCTAAAATTGCACCTAATCTGGGCATGGATTTTCTCATACACAGTGCAGTAAATTTCCTTGTCACCGACATACCTGACAGAAAACCCGTGTTTCATCAAAATAATACACGGCTGTGAATATTGATTATAATATTTGGCGCGACATCTGCTTTATGCTGAGAATTGCGGCAGGCCTCTTCTCGTCAGGGAGACAGTGTGAGAAAACTGGCTTCGTTTCAGAGATGGCCAAACGGAGGCAGCATTTTCCACAGACCCAAAAAAAAAAAAAAAAAACCTGCCGAAGCATTCTGAGCCATAGATAGATCTCACAGACAGACTCGGTGTGTGGAACCTAAAATAGAATTAAAGGGCATAATAGACTCTCGCACCTAAAAATGTTGAGGTGGCTTTTATAATCGCGATTGTGCTTGCTCATTGAATTCAGGCGTTCCGTCCCGTCTCATCGTCACGGGTGTTTGAAATCATGCACTCGGTCGTGCTTTATGGAAACAGTTGGGGGAAGACCCTTTTATGTTTCGGCAGTGTGCAGGAAAGATCCATAGTGGGATGATTGGGAGAGTTTGGTGTAACAGAACGTGAAAGGCCTGACCTCAAAGACCTCAAGTTCAAGTTATGTATTCATTCATTCATCCATTATCTTCTGCTTTTATCCTCTATTAGGGTCGTGGGGGGGTTCTCCATGCCCATCCAGGGGAGAACATTTCGGGCGCTGGGCAGATACACCCAGGACAGAGCGCCAATCCATCTCTGGGCACACACTCACTCACACAGACACACTCTATATGGGGCAATTTGGAGAACTCAATTGACTTGATCCATGTTTTTGGACTGTGGGAGGAAACCGGAGAACCCGGAGGAAACCCACAAGGACACGGGGAGAACATGGAAACTCCACCCAGATTGGGATTCGAACCAGGAATCCCTAGCGCTGAGAGGAGAACATGCTAAACCACTAAGCCACCGTGCTGTTATGTATTTATACAGCGCTTTTTACAACAGTACATCGTCACCAAGCAGCTTTACAGAATGAAAAGCCTTTAACCCCCTTAAAGAGCAAGCTGAAGCGACAGTGGCAAGAAAAAACTCCCTGTTATGTAGTTATTTAAGGAAGAAACCTTGGGAGGACCGAGACTCAGTGGGGGACTCATCCTCCTTGAGCGGCCAGGCAGCTCCAGCCGTACGAACGAGAGCGACTCCATATTAATGGCCATGGATTCTGAATGAGAGCTTATATAATCTGCATTATATTAAAGAAACACAACAGTAATCATAATGAATCACTCTACAGCGCTTACTTAAGCGCCGTGTTTGGCTGTTGTTCTCCGAAGTTCTTCTCATTATAAACAATGCAATCAGATATAAATTTGGAATGAAACGAGCTGCGTCCTCAGACGACAATTAGTGCGTTTGAGTTTAACCCAGATTTCCACCCACCTGCATCCCGTGATTAACGAATCAACAGATTTCTGCACAGTTTGTGTAAATCTGATTTATTCCTCCGTTTCCTCCGAGCAACGCTTAACGTTTCAGAATAAATCAAAGAAAGTGTGAAAACAAATCACATGACCGCAAACGTTCGCTCGTCCCTGTGCAATCACAGAGCTCCGAAAACCAGGACTGTAAAACTCGAGGACTCAGTGGCATAAACACCCACATACACAACCACAACCACACACCCACACACACACAC
>JAFMOD010000434.1:862241-885959 GCA_019802435.1 Corydoras maculifer
CACACACACTTAACCACACCCACTCTGAACCACACACAATGAACCACACACTAAATTATACACTGAACTACACACACTTAACCACACCCACTCTGAACCACACACAATGAACCACACACTAAATTATACACTGAACCACACACACTTAACCACACACACTCTGAACCACACACAATGAACCACACACTAAATTATACACTGATCCACACAATGAATCCCACTCTGAATCACACACTGAGCCACACGCACTGACCCACACTAAACCACACACTGAACCACACACTGCTGTTTATTCTAAGTCAGAGCAGCGAGTGTGCTGAGGGCAAAAGTGTAATGCTGGTATAGGCCCCACATCATACATCACACACACTCATACACACACACACACACACACACACGCACAGACAAAAAGAGCCCCATTGTCCTTCCTGCTAGCCATATTTGAACTTAATATTCCATGAAATAAGGCAGCGCATCAAACCAATGTAATCGCATCAGGTTAATAGAGGTAGTGAAATTATTTCTACTCTTTCATACTCACTCACTTCAGATTATCTTTCCGTCGTACTGTTTTGTGTTCTATACTCCACATACTTTCTTCCTTGTCTTTTTGCCTAGTAACCAGGCTGAGTGGCTAACACAATCTTTTTACAAGGCTTTGACATCTTTTCAACTCCTAATAGGCTGTTCATTTCTGAGCTATGTGCATTCTCTCTCTCTCTCTCTCTCTCTCTCTCTCTCTCTCTCTCTCGCACATTGTTTTGTTTTTTTGTTACGCTTGCTTACTTTCTCTCCTACGTCTTTCCTGCTCCGTCCCATTGTCAGGCCTTGTTGTTATAGAATGATGTGTTGTGAAAGCTGAAGTCAGAATGCTGCATGTCACTGCTGTTCTGCCACATGTTTCTGTACAGATGTGTGGGCTCTCCGTTTCCCCCTCGAGAACTCATCTAACGGCAAACCGTCGCTGCTGTAGATTAACACCTGGAGACGAGGATGAAATAATTCAGATGTTTAAGTGTTTTTTTTATTTAATTAAGACGTATTCGAGCTGCCCGCTGTTCCTTCTGTGATTCTCTTGTCATTTATTTCGTATCATTAGTAACCCATGGCTTGCACGCCTCTGAAATCAGGGTGCATTAATCTTGCTTCACGTTGCTTTGCGTTAAATCTCCAGCCATCGTGGAATCTGGTCATCAAATATCCCAGATCCACAAACGTAGATCAGAATTCCAGGGCAGAGCTGCTGATCTCAGAGCAGCCTCAGTTTGATCTCAAGCTGCTGATAAATTAAATTCTGATCTCTGTGCAGCGGTCGCGTTCAGAGAAATGCTCGAGAACAGACCGGCTGCCTTTCCAACCTGTCTGCAGTTAAGAGAGCTTTACAGGAAGCAGCTCCAGCTCCTGAACTCCTGAACCTGCTGTCTCAGGTGATTCATATGACCTTTACACTGGGGAAGAGTGTTTAAGGCCTGGATCTATATCAATAATCGATGACTTTAATGTTAGACAAAAGACTCGTGTCCTCTTTCAGTACGTTGCAGTAAATCCTACAGAAAAAAATTGTGTATTATTATATTTTTTAGTTCAGAGTTACAGGGTCAGGAATGGCTTTGAATTCAGCATGGCCTCCCCCCCCCCCCCAAGTGTGTTTACTGGGTGCAGAGAGTGTTTCATATTATTTAGTCCATTTGCTGCAGAATTAACAATTAGAACAAGTGATCGACCGATTCAGTGTCTCCATCAAATTTTGGTTTTGTCAAATGGGAGAAAATTGCCGGGCTTGAATTAAGAGGGGGGCTTAAGGAAATATAATCAGTGGTCTCTAAATAGTGGATTTTGAAGGGCAAATTATGGCTGCAGAGCTACTGAAAGCTAATTTTGAAATAATTACATGGGGCTGTTCTCATGACAGTTGGGAATAATTTGGTAATTGGCTTCGGGTTCCATAATTTTATCAAATGATTGTCATTATGTGTGTATAATCATATTTCTGCTGGTCAGATGGCATGTGAGACGGAATGTGCTTGGTCATGTGGTGCAGGCTATGGAGGAGCCATGTGATGCTCTTTTTTTTTTATTTTCTTTGTTCTTTTGCACTTTAACCTTTTTGCTCCGGTGTCGGTCAGAGCTACTGTTTTGACTTCCTGTTCATTACGCCCCTGTGTGTTCATTCATTATCTCCCGCTTTGTCCTCTATCAGGGTCGTGGTGGGGTTCCCCATGCCCATCCAGGGGAGAATGTTTCGGTCGCTGGGCAGATAGACCCGGACAGGGCGCCAATCTTTCGCTGGGTACACACTCACGCACACAGACAAACTCTACATGGGGCAATTTGGAGAACTCAATTGACTTGATCCATGTTTTTGGACTGTGGGAGGAAACCGGAGAACCCGGAGGAAACCCATGTGGACACGGGGAGAACATGGAAACTCCACCCAGATGAGGATTCGAACCGGGAATCCCTAGCGCTGAGAGGTGAACGTGCCAAACCACTAAGCCCCCTGTGTGTTGTCCTTTAAAATATATAACGTCCACTTTGACCGTCCTGCTTTTTAACGGAGGCCCAGCAGTTACTCTCTGTTCTGTTCTGATGTTCTGGACGCCAGTTGCGTTTCTCTTTTTCAAGACTTTGTTTCTGTTTCATATTCCGCACTTGAATCACCCCACATTCTTTCCATACACCACTGCAGATTAACGTTCCGGCCCTGCCGGGAGGGGGGCACTTTATCCTCCCCCCCCCACCAGTCGCTGCCCGTCGTCCTGCTGGTCTGTGCCCCAGTAGCGTGAGAAACACCCACCCTCCCTCCAACAGCACATGCTGGACCAGGAAATCGACACCATGTGCCGGGTGCAGGTGTGCATTCTTCTCACCATGCGGCGTTCAGGCTCGGCTGGCGTTAAATCGCCCTCGTTTTACCCGAGTCTGCAATAATTAAGCGGAATATTTCACTGTGCATTTGTTATTTCCAAATTTGATCTCTTTTCCAATCAGGCTCATCATTCTGGAACCGAAAAAAAAACGTTTTTATTGAGAGTTATGTGAGAAAACGGAGGCAGAGTCCAAAAAACAAAAAGCTGCACTCTTGTCTGTGTGTATGCTGATTTATAGTAGGGCCAGAGTGTGGGGCCCCGGAGGTGCACAGGCAGTGCTTCAAACAGAGATTGCTGGTGGCCTCTGGTGTGATCGTTGACCCAAGGTGAGGCACGTAGTGATTTATCTCTCTCTCTATCACCTCATCTTCTTTGCACTGCACACCAGGACGTTCTACGTGCAGCCGGGGGCAGCAAATGGGACGGCCTTTAAACCCTTGACTGCACCCAAAACCTATGTGCTTGTTGCTTGCCAGTATCTCTTTAAAATCCGGAGTTGTTTTTTTTTTTTTTTGTTGTTTTTTTTTTTGTTTCAGCTTAAGGCTTTGTAGTAGAGAGAGAGATACAAAAAGATACAACATGGCCCTTTGACTTTTACGTTGGCGTAATACACCGACCTCAGAAGATAAACAGAGAACTATTTAGAAGTTTGCGGAGCGGGTTACTGCGAGCGGGACGCTAATGAAGGCATAACGATGCACAGTGTGAACGCAGACTGCTGACACACCTGATGCATTAAGCCGAAGTTGTCTGCCGAGCGGTTCGGCTTGAATTGCGAGAGTTTATCTTGGTTGTAATTGAATTAGCATCGGGGCAGTACTCGTAACTTTATTATTGGTACTTATGGGGTGTAAAACGGAAGGGCTGATTTAAACTGGCCGTTCCTCAGGCCTAATGAACAAAAACCCAATGTGTTGATTGTAATGAACAATCAACACGTCCTCCGTTCTCGTTTTTCTTTTTTCCGTGTCACACATTCAGACGTACCCACACACACATTTATCCTCTCTCCCAGCTCCACAGCTGTCTGATTCTGAGGCGGCCTAATGAGGAACTGTCTTTTCAGCTGAGTGGATTTGGTGCCAGAAGAGAGAAAGAAAAAAAAATCCTGCAGAATCATCCCAACAGCTTCATCTGTCCACTGTGTGTGTATAAGTGTGCGTCCCAGCACCGTGTGTGTATGTGGGCCGAGCGCCTAACATATTTCACCGCTTGGGACTGCGGCTGACATCCCACATGCCCCGGGATTCTTCCGGAGCAGATTTAGAGTGATTTTCAGTGCAATTATACCTGCCAGTTCTGACTGGTAGAGTTGCCCTCCTCAACGCTCATGTCTTCATGTTGGAGAGGCAGGCATGTGCAGATCTCTGGCCTACACACGGAGTGTGCTGCCAGGCCACAGACCCCAGCGCTACCCTGCTGGTCATGCTGCACGGCAGCTCTCCACATCATTTGCAGTTAGTGCAGAGTGATAATTAGCTTGCAGGACGGCTGCCTGCTGCCGGGTGGCATTCTTTTTTTTTTTTTTTTTTGTTGGAAGGCTGTTCGAAATTAGGTGTGTGTGTGTGTGTGTAAGAGAGAGAGTGTGTGTGTAACTACTCGTGGGTACACTTGCAGGGCTGTGGCCATGTAAGGTGCAAATCACTGTATCACACACCTAGATTGGATGAGCGTAAACCACTTTACACATAAGTCTCACTTTCTCATGAGGGAACATAATAGGAACGTATGTAAGTTACTGTATGTTGTTCATATGTGTGATATAGATGTGACATGTGACCCCGGGGCTGTTAATAAGCGCCAGGCCTTTTTATCTTTATTAATGGCCAATATATCAAAATGTAACATGCATCTTTGGCCATTTATTTTTCTTGACCTTGGTTGTTCCAATAATGTCCACCACATATCCAATCAAATCCCCTCGTCCTGTATATCGCACCAGGTTCGTGTGGAGTTCCCATGCCTTCAGGCCCTGAGCAGATGCACACAGAACAGGGCATCAATCCATAGTTGGGCACTCAATCGCTCACTTACACACATGCTGTATTGGGGCAATTTAGAGAAACCACTTTGCCTTGAATCCATGTTTTTGGAATGTGGAAAAAACCCAGAGAACCCTAAGAAAACCCACACAGACATGGTGGGGGGGAACGTGGAAACTCCACACAGATCGACATTCGAACCTGGACACCCCAGGCTGAGAGGCGACCATGCTGACCACTACACCACCTCATAGTATTTTATCACGTGATAAGCACGTGGATGGTCTACCTCTCAGCCGCTGTCTGTGTCCCTGTAGTCACTTAATGTTCTCTTTTTTGCATTGCAGAAGCCAGCGGTTCCCTAAATGGCGAGAACATATGAGATTTTTTGGATTTTCTGATAAATTTACCAGAGATATTTAGTGGGGGTGTTGAAATACTTTTTTTTTTCATTGACAAATGCAAATGTGGGTGCCCATAATAATCTCCAGTGCAACAGGACGAGGCGGCGTTAACTACAACTAGAGCCTCGCTGAGAATCCCTCATGCCTTTGCACTTCACTGACGCAGGAGCCAGTCGCAGAATCAATACATATTCATAAGGTCTGCGGTAGGTGTCATGTTTACCTGTCAAGGCCTTGATTACAATGAACTATGTTCAGACATGTGAGTAACCTCGTGCCAGATACACCCCTTTC
Source organism: Corydoras maculifer (assembly GCA_019802435.1). Lineage (NCBI taxonomy): Eukaryota > Metazoa > Chordata > Actinopteri > Siluriformes > Callichthyidae > Corydoras > Corydoras maculifer. The sequence continues at coordinate 867,792 of JAFMOD010000434.1, forward strand.
TCCATCTGTACTCTGTCACAACCTCACTTCTGCCATCAGCTTAAAGCGCGAGGAGCCAACAAATCCATTCAGCGGCGCAGACTTTGATTCCTCGCTGCCTCCCCACTATTTATTCTAATGTTTCCCGCTATTATAGCAGAATCTCATAATGAATTCTGATAAATTAATGGCTTCATTGTTCCGCTGCCATTGCTGTCTTTGATCAGCGTGCCAATTACCAAAGGTAATTTTCTCTTTCTTCTCTTCTCTTAAGATGGCACAAAAGCAAATTTTGTCAAGTGGAAGGAGTTGACAACAGGGTGACATTCTTCTTTTTTTTTTTTTTTTTACTCTCCCCTTTTTTGTTTCATCATTACACTTACACACACACCCGAAATCCTCATTGCCATTCACACTTAGTTCTTTAAAAGGAGACGGAGGGAGAGGAAAAATTGTTGACTCAATTGAGGATGTCATGGATGAATCTTTAACCTGAACAGTGCGGTTTTGACAGATCAGGACATGGCCTGTCTTTATCTAGGCAGATGTACACAGACACATTTGCTTCTTTTTCCAAGTCGTGCACGAGTCTAAAAATAAGTAAATAAACTAACATGCTGAGGGCAGACGCGAGCACGGAGACGTAGGATGGGGGGGGGCGGCTTTGGATTTTTATTTTTTTTTTCATAAACAATATATGAGATGCTTTTTGCAAGTCAAATCCTTAAAGACTGACTGCTGCCTTCACCTTTCAGTACCTTTTAAGAGGAAACGCTGCATGTGAAAGTAAATGGTGGTGAAGCATTAGAACTGAAGGCGCGCCGGTGCACGTGTGCCGATGTGTGTAGGTGTTTGTGTGTGTGGTGTGTGTGTGTGTGCATGTACACAACGAGGGGGCAGATTCTGAGTGTGTACATATGGGGTGTATAAATACAGAAAACAACACATTAAGGAGATAACGGTTGACATGAAAATTGCCCCCCCCTCTTTTCCCGTGCCTCTGAGTGCACTCTTCTCCCTGAAGTGATCCCGCAGACATTGGTATGCCCAACTTTACCGTTGAGTGAGTCCATGCCAGCCCAGGCTCTCACACCGCTGTTAGCCCACTCACACGGAAGCTTCTAGAATCTGCGTAAAACCGTCTTGCAGAGTGGTCGGTAATTAGGCCTCTCCCGTCAGCTCCCATCTCCCGCTGCCGTTGCGCCATTGGTCTAAGCGGCGATGCTGGTGACTGGCAGTCGTGCGGTGACCTGTGTGCATGGAAGTAGCCTGTTTTTTATCGGGGTTGTCTCCTGTCCACACTAATGGCCATAGGAAGGCTAAGCCCTTAGTTCACCTGACCAGCACTCACAAATCCTGATCTCCGTAGTCAGCAGACGGAACAGAAATTGCATCAACCTGTCGCCGAGTACAGCGCACACGTCTGCGCCCTCACACACCGAAAAACATGGCACCCGTTTTTATTTATTTATTTATTTTTTTTGTATAGCTTTTTTTGCACTTCTCTCTGTCATATTGATGTTTATTCGAGAAAATTTATAGCACTCGAGTGTAAGCCTGATCGAGTAGCATTTTCGGTTTTGGTGGTATCCCAAAGGGTGGTTAGTGCATTGGGCATCGGGCTATCAATCTGAAGGTTGGGGGTTCAAATCTCAGGACCACTGAAGTTACCAGTGTGGGTCCTTGAGTAAGGCCCTTAACCCTCATTGCTGCAGGGATGTTGTGATGAACCCTGTGCTCACCTTGTAAGTCGCTTTGGATAAAAGCGTCTTCTAAATGACCAAATGTAAATGTAATCCCTCCAGTGGTCATACTTATTACTGCACTTGCATTATGACACGAACTAAAACACTGCATTTTGATTCTTCGTTTTATTGAAACCGAACGCCTGAGTTGCCACCGAGGTCCCAACCGGGTTGATTAAAACTCCTGATGTCCTCAGAGGGATAATATTCAGCTAAACATGCTTTTTGTTTGTTCTTCTCCGCCTTTGGTTAATTCAATTTGGCCCGTTCCCGGCCTCCGCGCCATGACTGACAGGAAATTTAATTTCAATCAGCTGTTCTAAGCAACAACGCGCACCACCAGTTTAATTTTCCAACACTTACCATTAGCTGTGGGGCATGCCACCACGCCATGATTTATGAGTCTTTAGACACCATTTAAGAGTTCTGGCCTTGTGCCAAGCACCCTTGACAGCCATGTTATCAGCTGGCCTTGTTAGGGCCTTGTTAAGACCTCCCCTCGCCGATTCATCTAAATAGGCCAAGTATTAGACAATGAGTGGTCTGGACTTCCACCTCTTCTGTGTGCAGAGGGGATATCCGAGGCTGCGCACACTTTAACGTTCCTTAAACAGCGGGAATCTAGGCCACTGGAGCCGAGGCAGAGATTGCCCGTAGGCCTCGGCTAAAGAAGGACCCGAAAAGGGAATTAAAAGTGCACACAAATACAAAGAGTGAGCACTCATTGTCAGTCTCATCCACTGGCGTTGTTCTTTTTTTTTCCCCGCACGGCATTTGACGGCCTAATTTACGTGACGTCGCTTTGTGCCACGAGGCAGCGCTGCTCATTTCCACGGCAGTCTGCACAATGCGCCACATAAATCTCCCCACACACACACACACACACACACGCCAACCCACAAACAAGGGTTTCCTATCGACCCCACACATTACCCGGATAGTGATAAGTACTCCCCCTACAGACCCTCGTGGTGATGGAGGGGTAGCACTGCTATTGCCGGTTTGTTGTTTCCATTGAATGTGCCTCTACTTTCATGTCATATTTTCCTGATTTTAATTGATGCGAGCCGCAGTGCTGGTGCTCAGCGCAGCATTGAATGCGCTGCCTCTTCCAGGCGAGCCCTTATCCTCCTCTAATAGGCGCCTTTCTCCTCTGAGGCCTTCAGCTGTGTCAGACCACTGCTGCCTCCATGCACCTATGCACCGCGATGCCGCTATGTAGCCCATTAGTTCTCTTTCCAGGCCTTGCTATTCTTTTTCGTACACCCCGTTTATTCTCTCTTCATTGCACCCCCCCCCTCCCCTCCCTGGAGCAAAGCCCCATCTCTTTTTACTTTGCCACATTAGGAGGAATGCTGCCACAGCAAACATTTCTCTTGTTGTGGTTTATTTTCTTTATGGTCTTACAATGAGGGTCGTCTTTCCTGCGGTAATTACCTTTTGGTCGAGGTTTATGTTTCGAGCGCCGGTGACTTGAATCATTCTCAGCAAAGTATCTGTGTTTCACCTTAACGAAATTGCAACAAGCTGGTGTAAAATCGCTCTCAGTTGCACTAAGGTTTGGTTTAAAATATATCAGATCACCAAAAATTTCTGAAAAAGTCTAATTGAAATGATAACCAGTTACACAATCGATGCACCATTAACTAGTTTCAGGTCAAGGGTGCCTCTTAATCAGCAATTTATAAATCATATTAATATCAGGCGGCACGGTGGCTTAGTGGTTTAGCACGTTCGCCTCTCAGCGCTAGGGTTTCCCGGTTCGAATCCCCATCTGGGTGGACTTTCCATGTTCTCCCCGTGTCCACGTGGGTTTTCTCAGGGTTCTCTGGTTTCCTCCCACAGTCCAAAAACATGGACCAAGTCAATTGAATTCTTCAATTCCCATATAGAGTGTGTCTGTGTGAGTGAGTGTGTGCCCAGCGATGGATTGGCGCCCTGTACTGGATGTATCTGCCCAGCGCACGAAACGTTCTCCCCTGGATGGGCATGGGGAACCCCCGTGACCCTAATAGAGGATAAAGAGGAAGATAATGAATGAATATTAATATTAATGGCACATTTATAAAATGTATAAATTGACAGGACATTTGCACTTTTGAGTGTTTTTACATTAAATGAAAGCACATCCAGATGCATAATACAGTCAAAACCATGCACTGTGACTTTAACACCCGCCACAGTCTCTAAAGTTTCTTTATTAACTTCTTACCACTCAGCCTGCCGTTTCTAGTTTCTCACAATGTTTCTTAACATTTTTTTTCGTAAATTACCAAGAAAGGCACAATCCAGACTGTAAGTATAAATAGAAATGTTTCTCCAGAGAATACAGACTAACCTGGCAGCAATGCCCTCCATCTAAAACCTACACTCACTGCGTTTCAATAGATCGACAAAGCGGTTTGTTCTTCTAAATTTAGCAATAATACATCATTATCACAACTTTTGGGCCAGATCTATAAAAATCAGTGGCTCTACAGATTGAACAGGATTAGTATTGCTAACACTTAGAGCAAGTGCTAAAAAGCGCCCGGCTATGGATCCGACTGCCAGCTCGGATCAATGGCATTTGTGGACACTAAGCTCAATAACAAGCTCTTCCAACATCAGGCGGGTGAAGAAGAAAGAAATAGATGTGAAAAGCAAATTTGCCAGGAGAGAAGATAATATCCTGTCTGCGACTTGCTAAACATTAGATCAGGGGCAGCATCTGCACACAGTTAAAAATCAGTACGCATCTTCACACAGTGAGGAATAAGTGCTAAGGAGAGGCTGCTTATGGATTTATTTCCTTTTAATTATATCAGCATAGATTTTGGTAACATTATCGATGTGTTTCTATCATTGATATTGACAGCTGAAAACAACAAATCCATCGATCTCAAATAAAAAGCAACGCCGTCGTCACGTGCACACACGGTGCAGTCAGGCATCCGTCGCCTTTTGTGTAACAAAAAATTGGGGGGGAAATGATTATTGACGTGTCATCATATGGATATGACTAACTGACATGGGTGTAGAGAGAAGGACGTTCTATATTTGTGTGTGTGTGTGTGTGTGTGTGTGTGTGTGTGTGTGTGTGTGTGTAGTCACAGTAGAGGGGTAGTCTATGGTGAAGATGCTGTAATTGGATCTGTAAAAGTCAAATTTCCTGTTCGGTGCTGAAGTCCTGACAACATGACAAAGGAGGGTGTGTTTAAAGAATGGAGATGTTTGGCCATAGGGATAACATTAATTGTGAGCTGAATGACAGCAGGTGGAGTGTGTGCTTTTGCCTCAACTATGAACAAGACAAAGCACAAGAAGCATTCAGTCTATTCCCCCGCCATTAGAACAGCAGCCAGGTTATAAATGTGAAGTACAGTCTGTAAAGGTTTGCAGTCAAAAGCATTAATAGTCATTTAAGAATTAATAAACCCACCGGACTAATAATATAAGAAAATGTGTGTTCAGTTCCGTTTGTATCGTGAAATCGAAAACATCGATGTCAAGTTTTGAACAAAGTCAAAATCGGTTAAGCAAATCAGGCCTGAGGCGCGTCACTGACTTTAATAAGAAACTGACATCTGAATTCTTATAAGTATATTCATCCATTATCTTCCGCTTTATCCTCTATTAGGGTCGCGGTGGGGTTCCCAATGCCCATCCAGGGGAGAACGTTTCGGGCGCTGGGCAGATACACCCAGGACAGGGTGCCAATCTATCACTGGGCACACACTCACTCACACATACACTCTCTATATGGGGCAGTTTAGAAAATTCAATTGACATGATCCATGTTTTTGGACTGTGGGACTGTGGGAAACCGGAGAACCCGGAGGAAACCCACGCGGACACAGAGAGAACATGGAAAGTCCACCCAGATAGGGATTCGAACCGGGAATCCCTAGTGTTGAGAGCAGAACATGCTAAACCACTAAGCCCCTTATAAGTTTATGTTCAAGGAATATTCATTTTTCAATATATTGATTCTAATCAAGCTCATGGGGGAGATGGAGCCTATCCCAGCTCTCATAAGGCAGGACACCCTAGACATCAGGCCATGAGACACATGAGTGTCCACAGCTCTTGGTTTCCACAGTGCAGAACGATGCTAAAAATAGCACTTATGGAGGTCGAGTTGAGAAAACTGCTTGTGTATGAAATCTTATTAATTCATTAAACTATAGGTCAGTGGACAGCTTTCATTTGCATGAAGACAATTTATGAAACAACGGGCTGTACGGTTTCCGTAGATACACTGCAGTGTTAAAACACATGATAACGCTTTAAAAAAGAGACTTAAACATAAACTTAAAAATCAGAAACACAAACAAGACTCGAACTTCATGTGGGAGCAGCATAATGTCCAACTGCACGTAAAGGTGTACGAAGATGAACCATGTGCCCGTATTAGATGAGAATTTATTTTCAACACAGAGCTCGTTCTGCAGAAACGCTCAGAATGTTTCAGCATGTAAAAAAAAAAAATCACAGCAGCTGAGTAGATGTTTTTTATTTAATAGTGCGGGTCAGAAAGTTTAAAAACCTTCAGAAGTCATTTCTATAAGCAATTAGTGCGTTTTACTGCAGCAAAGGGAATTAATATGATTGATCTGAGATTAAAGTCTTTAATGACAAATCCTAATACGTAAATACAGTCCAGAGTTTATTGTTGATGCTTATGCAAAAATGCATAGTGTCCAATACATTCATTCATTCATTCATTCATTATCTTCCGCTTATCCTCTATTAGGGTCGTGGTGGGGGTCCCCATGCCCATCCAGGGGAGAACGTCTCGGGCGCTGGGCAGATAGACCCAGGACAAGGCGCCAATCCATCGCTGGGCACACACTCACTGACACAGACACACTCTATATGGGGCAATTTTGAGAATTCAATTAACTTGATCCATGTTTTTGGACTGTGGGAGGAAACCCACGCAGACACGGGGAGAACATGGAAACTCCACCCAGATGGGGATTCGAACCGGGAATCCCTAGCGCCGAGAGGCAAACGTGCCAAACCACTAAGCCACCGTGCCGCCTGTGTCTAATACAAGTACTGTTAATACTAAACTAATGTGTGTAAAGGCTCGGTGTTCTTTATTGGATGGCGTTTAACTTCGGTGACTCTGGATAAAACAAAGAGTTGAATTTAGGAATAAGATAAAATAATAAATAGTATTATTGTGCTGGTGTTTGGGCTTTAGATGATATTCATATGACTTTTGAAGGCGCGGTGATGCTGTGGGATGCGGCTCGGGTCCCGTTGGTTTGCATTATGTGCAGGTTGTGTTTCTCTGCATTCTCTTTCTTTCTCTCACCTCCCCAAAAAATCTGTTAGTGGGTGAATTGGACAGGATGCATTGCCGCCTGTGGACAGAACGAGTGTGTGCACGTGTATGGTTATGGCGCTCTGAACCGGAATGTCCTCCCCCTGCGCTGTGTTTTTAAATGCCGATGAATGGGAAACATAATTTGGATCCGAACAGATTCTCAAACAAAATGAGATTAATTTAAAGGCTCTGTTTGCTTTACGACGTTGCATTCAGATTGAGCGCTCGCTTTGAAACAATCAGTGTGCAAATGACATGGAGAAAAAGGTGGCCTTAAGATACGTGCAAGCATCCTGTCCTCTCGAGGGCTTCAGCGGTCCTGTCCCTGAGGCAGGGTGCCACTGAAGCCAGGAGCACCTCGCAGCCCCGCGGGGGGAAATTGAGAAAAATCATCATGATTGCAGGAAAGGAATGAAAGACACAGCTTGAACGAAAAACAAAAGCAAAAGGCACGTGCGAGAGCACAAGTAACGGCAGAAAGCAAGGCGAGAAAGGAAAGTAGAGAGGGAACGAAGATCTCAGGGCAGGGGGCAAGTGCTCTAATGAGGACTCTAACTACTTTGAATGGGGCCAGAGTTTTCACCCCTGTTTTGACGCTGATGAGAGTTCAAGGCAGATAAATTAAAAAAAGAGGCGTAATTAAGCAGTCTAATGAGTTTGCAGACCTTTTGTAAGCAAGGTAGCGTCTTAAAGAGCAGGGAGAGCATTTTATAGCAAGAAAATCTTCTCTTTCAATACCGTCAAAGAAGTTTCTTGCCGAGCAGTTATCACAGCATGTCAAATTGCTCCGGCTCGGGAAATAATTTGGATTTTTTTTCCCTCACAGAGTGCTGCGAAACAAAAGGCACCCCTCTGGTCTAATTTGCCTTGGTAGGGTCTCTCTGGGTGGGGGGTCCATGTGGACAGACATGGGCCCTGTCTCCTCACTGGAGGATTAGGGGGTCGGGAGGGGTAGTGAGGGCTGGTGCAAGGGGGTGATAGAACCTGCCAGCAATTTCATCCAAAATGCTGCAATTGTCCCCGAGATTGAACACTGAGAGCGGCAACGCTCATTTTCCCTTCTATTCATTATCTCTCCTGTATTTACTTATCTTTGTCTCAAAAAGGGGAAAAAATCAGTGTGTTTAAAAGGCCCTCTGTCATGTGGAGAAAGGTTCTTAACGGCAGACCGGGCTCTGACATGGCTGAGTTAAAGCTGTGGGAACGCTTACATTACGGAGACAGGATGAATAGCAAATGAGTACTTTTCCACTTTTCATTGGTATTATATACTGAATTAGATCCTTGATTTCTTCAAATTGCATTTCCCATGGGCCCCTGCGTAATGTGCTCCTCTTTTTTTTTTTTGGCTGAGATGTACAATTTAGGTGTGTCAAATTAGCGCAAAAGAAAATTACACCATTCTTCTCATAAGAGAAGCCTTGCGTCGTATTTTCACAACGTGTGCCATCTCTCCTGATGAATTTATATTTCTTTGAAAATAAATCCCTACAACAGACATCCTCCGTGCGAGATCATTGGAGCTAATAAAACCCGAGCTCGCCGCGCTGAATTTACATGCTAATACACGCTGACAAAAAGAGGGGGGGGGGAGAACCTGCTCATTTTACAATAAAGTTAACTTAATTGACATTGTCACTTCCGATGAACAGCGAGGCTGAGAGATTCCCACACTTAATGTCAACCGTTTCTTTTTTTATAACAAAAAAACAAACAAAAAAGAAAAAACTTTAGGATTGATTTACTAAACGTTATGTCTGCCAGTGTTGGTTAAGCTGCTAGACAGAGTTAAAGCACAGTTTCTGTGGCGCTCCAACTGAGGCGATGTTATGACGGTGAAAAAAAACGCAGACAAGCGACAAGTGTCACGTTCTGTTTCGGGTTCTGAGAAAGGCTTTAGGTTTGTGTTTTAACCGTTACTTTACCCGTTTCACATTTAAAACATAATTGAGGTGCATTATTAGGTTTAAGTTACTTGCAATCTGAAGCACCACTTTTAATATTAGTTTGTTCTCGTTTATGCATCTTCATCTGATGGCTTAATCATTTTTCATATAATATTTTTACATCATTAATGATATTTTCGTTATATTTGTAACGGACAGGTGTGAATCAAATTATTTGAATAATACTGGGATTATCTGCGATACAACGTGGTACCATGCACTTTTTTGTTTACGTGTTTCATAATGATGGCAGAATCATAAAAATGATTCACAAATATGATTTTATGATTCATCACTTTTCTGTAGCGTGTGTGTTTGATTAAATGCTTAAACATCAGATTATTTAAAACCTTTACAGGTTAAAGTATGTTCTTTTTTTAATAAACTATGTACTTAATAATTCAGGATTATAGAATTTGAAGGACCGAATTAGTTTAAAGAATATCTTCACTTTTTATAGTGAAATGACTCTGATTTACCTTCAGCACTGAACTTTTTTTTTTTGTTAATTTAGTAGTATGGTCTCATTAGTCTTACGTCACAATCACCAACCAGTATTAACTCTGTTACTGTCACATGACTGACAGGAAAAAAAACATAATCCATCTTATACAATATCAAAAAAAACGTTTTACGATCTTTATATTTCGATTACGAATCAGTTAAATACAGCCAAATCTGGGAGCAAGTTGTATAATCGGATGAAATGATATTTCTTAAATAATATGTCATGTGTTTTGTGGTATTAACCTGATTACACGGCAGAATAGTTCATTCAATAATCAATAGCTGATTCTGGTGAAGATGGCAGTACAGGCATCACAGGCTTCTCAAATTGTCCATTTGAAGGGGGTGCTTGTGCTGCAAAGGCCCGGTAGTTAAATTATAATTTAACCTGCTGACTCTGAAGCAGGAGGGCAGTCGGGCAGGGAGTGGCAGAGCACTGACAGGATTTACACTTAATGACATAATAAAGCAGCCACTGCAGTGAAGGCAGAGCGGCGTGTACACGTCCGGACAAACCCAGTGTTTACCCAACAACCACCATGCGCCCGGCGTCCGGACACGCTTAATTACACACGCTGACATGTTTATTATGTCGATGGCATGTATCCTTTTAATGCTGCATCTGCATTTTTCATTTAAAAAAACTCCCCGTCATTTCATTCACTCTCTTTGTTCCTTTTCTGATGTTTGCATCCCCTGAAATGAATTTCTGATGCGGATATCTCGCAAAATAGCTTGAAACTATTGGTGCAGCAGTCAGTCAGCTGAGTGCTACACAAGGCACTGGGACTAGAGGTAAGCAAAAATGACATTAGGAGTGAGAACACAGAAGAGAGAGAGAGAGAGAGAGAGAGAGAGAGAGAGAGCGGGTGAGAGCGAGCAAGAGATGCACATTTCAAATTGTGTGTGCTGAGCGCCATTTTGAGGCAACACTTCCTCAGCCAAGACGAGTAAGATGGACGTCATTCTCAGCGTTAGCATGTGCTAGCTTCCTCTGTGCACTTATCAATTTGAAATTTCGATGATTTGAGATGCGGATTGGATTAGAAATATATTACAAATCCCAGATTTTTCACTCTATTCCTATATTAATAGAACAAAGATGGTGTTCTATTTCTGATGGAGAATAATGAGCATTGCATCGATAATGACACTAAACAGGTGGAACATCTCAGGGTCCGGTTTCCTGTTAATCTGTGAAACACCTCCAATAAAAGATAAAGAAAGAACGATTCAGGAGGGGAATTAAACATTTTTAACGCGACGTGCCAAACCTTCAGTGGTTTAAACGTCGAGTGTAGAAAGTCAATATCCTGTAAAATGATTTCTTATGGTAAAGATATGTGAGGTGCAGTTTGCTGAATTAGCTGAAGATCATTTAAAGAGACAGCAGAGCAGCGAGCGAGGCAGCCCCACGCCACCGCAGTCCCGAAAGCAGCATTACAGCTCATCAGTTCATGTCTGAGCGCACGTGAATGGAATATCCTTTATTTCTGATTGTCATCGTCATTCGCACGGAGATGTTTTAGACATCAGTTTGTAGATCCTTAATTTAAAAACGTGCATCAACAAGAAAAACAAAGCTCACCAGACCCTGCAATACACACTTTAACTTTTAATGTCATGATTAGTTTAAAAAATGTGATTTTATATATATATATATATATATATATATATATATATATATATGTATATATATGTGTGTGTGTGTGTGTGTGTATATATATATATATATATATATATATATATATATATATATATATATATATATATATATATATATATATATAGGCGGCACAGTGGCTTAGTGGTTTAGCATGTTCTCCTCTCAGCGCTAGGGATTCCCGGTTCGAATCCCAATCTGGGTGGAGTTTCCATGTTCTCCCCGTGTCCGCGTGGGTTTCCTCCGGGTTCTCCGGTTTCCTCCCACAGTCCAAAAACATGGATCAAGTCAATTGAGTTCTCCAAATTGCCCCATATAGAGTGTGTATGCGTGCGTGTCTGTGTGAGTGAGTGTGTGCCCAGCTATAGATTGGCACCCTGTCCTTGGTGTATCTGCCCAGCGCCCAAAACCTTCTCCCCTGGGTGGGCTTGGGGAACCCCCTCCGTGACCCTAATAGAGGATAAAGTGGGAGATAATAAATGAATGAATGAATATATATATATATATATATATATATATATATATATATATATAAACATTACAGGTCATGTTATTTGGTGTGAGATCAAATACAAACCTGAACTTCAGTATCAAGATAAATTAAACGATCACGTTATTAATTTGTATATTACAGCATCCGGTGGAAACAGCCGACGTAAATGATAAGAAATAATAAAAATATATGATACGAAACACTAAATAACTATAAAAAGTATCGTACAGTATGTGCAAAGAAAGGGTGACAGCTCTTATAAAATTACACTATGTATTTTTAAATATACACCTAAGTAAAAATCCAGATAAAGTTAGAATACTGTCTCTAATAATGGAGCTTCTGCAATGTGATCTTGAGAAACCTGGATGATGTAACCGTATTTAACTCGTAATCATTTCTTTATTTGTGTGATGCTTCATATTACTTTAACTTCAATTGTTAGCCCAGCTGACGGTCTTTCGCTTTTCTCCAAATCTTAAATTGGTATTGTGTGTTTTTTTAGATTTGGTGAGTGGACTGATGGCAGTTCAGTGGTTTCAGTATGGGTTTAGTAATTCCTTGTATTATTATTATTATTATTATTATTATTATTATTATTATTATTATTATATCATTTATAACAATCCAACAATGCTGTCTCTTACACGTTTGACTTCTAACTAAATTTGCATTCGATCAGGTCTAATATTTTTTTGTGCTGCAGTCAAGAGGCTTCATATTTTTTATCTTTAGGTAAAGCCCCGGTTTATGTCATTTCACTATAACTGGTCTCTTAGTTCCTCTGCAGATGCTCTTCTTTTTTTTCCTCCACCTATAACCCCCTCATCCAATCTTTGCAGTGTTTTTATCTGTGCCTGCAATCACCTCTAGACCAGCCTCATGTTTAAAGTAATCAGGTTTTCCCAGCAGCTCCTGGATGAAGAGTGAGAGATGCATATGAGAAGGGAATAAACAGAACATGGGGGCAGGGGAGCGTATGAAATACTCTGCTGTTGGCTTGACCAGATTGAGACCAGGGTCCATAAGGTCTTCTCCCTATTTCTCTCTCTCTTGTGTGCTTTCTCATACTCTCACACACACACATATACACCTACACACACCTACACACACCACACACTGTCTCATTCTCTTATTCTGTCTTTTTTTCTATTGCTCTCACTTTTTTTCCTCTGTGTCTTCTGCATTAACAGAAAGTTTGAAGTTTGTTGACAGGATGCTTCTAAACTCAGTACATTGTTGTTTTAGTGGGATTTTATTTGTGCAAATAAAAAGCATGTGTGAATGTGTTAAGGAGGTGAGGCGTGTCGCGGCTACTGACAGAAAGACAAACACAATGTACACCCATGTGCACGAGCACACACACACACACACACACACACACACACACACGCACAAAATTGAGTTTATGCAGCTATTGTTTTTGAGCTGTCTCTTAACGCGAGCCTTGACTGCGAGTCTGAAAAGCACCATTTTAATTTCTTGCCACCCTCGTGGCTGAACAGAGGCGTATCTGAGTGAAGTGCCTTTCTTATGATTATTAAAAGGATTACCAGTGTTGGAAATATAATTAGTAGTAATGAAGGAACAGCACTGGCCCATTGCCGGCGTAATTATAGATGCAGATCTGTGGGGATTAAGCTTCATAATGTGGAGATTGCTCTGAGGCAAATAGATGTGGAGCTTTTCCTTTATGGAATTTGCTCGAGTTCTTAGTTGGGAAAGGGCTTGGAGTGAAGCAATATGTTTCATGCTCTTTATCTCCACTTGACTCGTTGAACTGGCATGTTTTAGGCAGGAAGCGAGCTTGTTCTCAGGTCAACGTTCTTGACCCGTTCCGCGAAGCGTCAGTATGGTGGTTCCCGATGACTTTGTGTGCAGGTTTAGGCGCTACCCGCCATTTTGACTCTATGCAAAGACATGCGTAATGGCATGATCGGTTCTGCCCATCGAACCCACAATTGGTGAAAAGAACCGTGGCTGTAAGAGCCGTGGTGTCATTACTACATCACTCCCAACGGGGACGTAACGACTGGAGCAGATTAAAGAACCTTAAATACGGTATGCTGCTTAGTCCAATTCAATTGCAGACAATTATGGCAGCATTTGGACATGTTGCATGTCACTACAGCTGACTTTAACGAACATCTTGAGGTAACGAGCACATGAACACTTAATGAACCAAAATAGAACCATTTTCTAATTAGCTTTTTTGTTGGTTCGGTCAAATTCGATGTGCGATCTCGGGTTATACAGCCTACTGTTAACCTACAACACGGAAGTCATGCAATATTTAGATAGGGCAGCTGGACTGTGTGTGTGTGTGTGTGTGTGTGTGTGTGTGTGTGTGTGTGTGTGTGTGTGTTGAAGCGGGAATGACAGTTTTGGCAGCTCTCTGTATCTATGATCAGATACCCCCACTGTCAGTGTGATGAACTCCTACCTCTCACACACAGCCTCAGTCTGATGGTGTCACTGTGAAAATCTATGAGGAATGAGTCTGATTTAACGACACTCGGTCTTATATCCGATCTTCGGGGGGGTAATCATTTTAATGCAAAACAGGTTGGGTATCAGTTATAAATATATGAAAATAGTCCGGTGATCCGTCATTATTTGTTCTTTGTCGTTTAAATAAATGTACATTCCTCGCAATTCAACCCTGATTTTTAAATGATGTGCTTGTACGTGACTGTGGGTGAATAAAAAAATAATAATAATAATACACAACTACACACAGAGTTGGTGTGGTCTACAGGTTGCTCACATCCGACGTGAATCCTCGTTTAATTCGTAACATAACCTTCCGAATTAGTGGCAGTCGTTATAGACGCAATGTCCTAAAATCTCTGTTCAGTGTAAGGTGTAGGTCCCAGGACTTCTATATAAACAGTTTTTACCTGCAAGCCATCAGGCTACTAAACAAAATGAACAGTTAAAAACTCCCACACTCCTGCTTTTCACTATGTCACTTTAATTTTTATATATATATTCATTCATTCATTCATTCATTCATTATCTCCCGCTTATCCTCTATTAGGGTCGCGGTGGGGTTCCCCATGCCCATCCAGGGGAGAACGTCTCGGGCGCTGGGCAGACAGACCCAGGACAGGGCGTCAATCTATCGCTGGGCACACACTCACTCACACAGACACACTCTATATGGGGCAATTTTGAGAATTCAATTAACTTGATCCATGTTTTTGGACTGTGGGAGGAAACCGGAGAACCCGGAGGAAACCCATGCAGACACGGGGAGAACATGGAAACTCCACCCAGATGGGGATTCGAAGCGGGAATCCCTAGCGCTGAGAGGAGAACATGCTAAACCACTATATATATATATATATATATATTTAAAAAATTTTGGCACATACATATGTAAATATTGTGTATTTTATTTTATCTTCTATGTAGAGTGTATATCCTGATGCCTCACCTTAAGAATTTCTATGTGCACATGTCCCCAACATGTCGCACAAATGACAAATAAACTTGAAAACTTGAAACCATAACGTCAGCGTGGATATAAATGAATATGAATAAAGTACAAAGTAAAAAAAGGAAGTCTTCGTAGATGCCTGAATGTCCTGAACTTGCTCAGCCGTCGCAATAATTTAATAAACTCCGTAATAAGCATCTTTAAATAAGCCTCACAGAGTATTGATCAGCCGGGTGCAGGATGCTGACAAGAGCTTCCATGAGGAGGGGACCGGGAAGATTTGAATGAACATTCTGACATGTTAAATCTGCACTTATTGTATTAACGTGGTATGCTTTCCTGTTAATTGTGTCCTATTTAAATCTCCTCTCTGATGTGCCGCTTTTTAGAGATCATTTTCTCAGGTACTTTTTGCATGATGCTGTATATTCCTACCATCGCCGCACACTTGCCTAAAATAGCATATTTTTGTGCACATTTGTCGGAAAACACTACTTGTGCTGAAGATTAAACTTGGTAATGTCACTCTAGGTAACCGAATGTTGGTTCTGTGCATCTTTTCAGGCGGCAAGTCGTATTAAAATGAGGCTTGGTGGAATCGGTCCTGATACATTTGAAGTGGCAGTTCTGAAGTGTTAGGGAGAATGTCATCCCCGATGCTCTGCATTCATCCGGCTGAATGAAGAGCATAGTATTCGGGTTTGTTTGATTGGATTCGAGTGAAACAACGGTGACATGCACAAGAATAACTCGCCTTTTTCCAAGCGCTCTCTCTTCCTTTGTGTTTGTACTATAGATGCCGTGGGAACACATAGTGGTTCGTCTGACTTGTTTGTGTTTTTATTGGTTTACTCGCCATCTCTTATTCCCCTCTCTCACTCTGCGTTTTAAAGCCCACCACCCCTTATTTAAATTCGGGGGGTTTGATTTTTGCAGATCTCATGTCATGGTCTGTGTTAAGCGTCTGTGAAGTCGTGCGCTGACAATAAACAAAGCTTGGCCTTGCCTAAGACGCCCTGCGCACCCCCCCACACCCCCAGCCCGCGGAACAGGAACGTGTCAGGGACGTGGAATCGATGGGGACGGGTTATGCCAGACTTGCAGGACTCCCGTGTTTTAAAATAGGACGTGGGACGGGGTAAACCTAGCGGCGAAGTCTGCCGTGCTTCCCAAACTTTTGTGCATCTCGGCAGCTGTTCTGATAGCTGAGCTGATTCGCACCCGTTCTCTCATGTCGGCGACGCGTCGGTACCGCCGGCTCGGGTGTTGTGAGGCCAGGCCGCGTTTTCCTTCGTTCTTCTGGGCTGGCGTCTAAAGCATCGCTCTCATTACCTTCCTCATTGACCTCTAAACGCTCGGATTGCGGGGAACATTAAAAATCCCTAACAAAAAGCTCCATGGCAAGCAAGCTATTATGATAAGTACACATAATGGGTGCAGTAATTTTTCATCAAACCGATCCAATATTTCCTCCGCAGAGCCACAAAAGCGCAGTTTATCAGGCCCGTCACGCGCAGGCAGACGCCGCGCAGCAGACGCTTTCATAACAACTTAAGGAAAAAGTACGGAACGCTCTTGTTTGTGCCCTTGTCGCGGTACGTTCTTATTTTTAAAGGGGATGTCGCGTCGGGCGACCTCTCGTCCGCCTGGAGCACAACTCAAGTCAAATCACGCAGCGTTAATAAGGGGTTAAAGTGAAAAAGAGAAATTTGTACGTCGTTTATGGGATGGCTGCTGGTGGAGCTGGCGAAATGGAAATGGCCCCCAGTGCTTTTGCCCCCAAAGCAAGCTGAGGCGAAAATTTCAAATAATAATAATGTCATCATACAACAATTTGCAACCTTATGGGTCCATCAAACACACACACACACATTTCCTAGGTCTTTTGATGACACAATATAAATGTCCCATCCCTCATCCCTGGCAGATGATGGCTGATATTTCGTCCTTGCCGCTTTTATTAAAGATTTAAGCAGTTTTGCATCTCCAACAAATACACACCGACCAATTTTTTTTGACACCAGCTCAGATACCCTCCTGCGTGGATTCCGAGCGAGGAGGGGGTGTGTAGGCCGGGGTGATTGTGGGTGATTACATTTCCACATGTGAATTTAATAAATGTAAAGAATGCATTATTTTATATTATCAGCTCTAAAGGGCCTCGGTGTTAGATTTAGAGGAATATGACTCGTGTCAGATAAATGAGGGAATGGGAATAAAGCGAAGGCCATGATGAGCAGGGAAAAGGATTTCATGACATTACCATTATGAATCCTGTGACTATTAACAAGTGCTATAGTACCGGCTGTTCATCACAATGTGATCTTCCCTTATTAGTATTAATAATGATAAAAAAAAAATATGCTGCTTTAATATTTCTGTACGCTGAGGCTTCTATTGACTGCTTTTTGTGAGAAAATGAAAGGCTGACATGTAATGACACCCCTTGCTTTTATTTCTGTGCGTTTCATCTCCGGTTTCTCACAGAAGTCATTGTTTTATCAGCCGCCTTTTTCTTCATTTAATTTCTGTCTTTTTTTTTTTTTTTTTTTAACTTGCTTGCAACATGTACAAAAAATTGGAGACCCATGCTTAGATTCCCTGCTTTTGGGAATGTATTGCAATAGGCCAGCTTTTGCCTTTTGATATCCTGATTTTTTTTACTTAGAAATGCAATAAAATGAATCATAAGTTGATCACGGGATAATTAATACGTCAGTGTATCTCTGAAGTTCTCAGTAGGCATCTGCCATCTTTCTGTTTATAGAGGGCAGTATACCTTACTTTTATGTCGGCTTCATCTTTGCTTTGCTTTTCACAATGCATGCAGCTGTTCCACCTCCTTTGTTGATGTTCTTCCAACTTCTGCATCGCCATATATAATTTAAATGCACTTCATACTTTGCGTTTGCCAAAAGTAGACCACAAAGAATACAAGAAACTTTCGAACCTGGAGCAGATAGGTGGCTCTGGCGTTGCGCAGCGCTTGCAAATATTTTTCTGGAAGTGCGTTAAGGTCCTTAAATGAAAATTTATTGCGTTTGGCTCACATCTGCATTCTCCTCTTTGCTCCACC
>JAFMOD010000434.1:895401-915134 GCA_019802435.1 Corydoras maculifer
ATATATATATATATATATATATATATATATATATATTTATGTGTGTGTACATATATAAATATATGTACATAAAGTGTTATTAAGGCCTCTGAATTGCAATGAGCCAAAGTTACAGCAGTCCAGAAAAAGAAATATATAATTAGAGATGAAGTTTACGTGCAGTTTAAATAAAAGTGTTGTTCCAGTTTTATCTTTTATCCTTTTGCTCTGATTTTCTGTTGGTTAGCATGGACTGTTGTTCATATATTTAAATATTTAAGTATTTAAATATTGTTCTATTTATTTATCCAGAGTTTTATATAAAAAAAAAACCTGTGTGGTTCTGTAATTCTGATCAGCAGAATGTGGAGGAAAATAAATGCTTTAATATGTTTTAAATAAAATGTGTTATGTTACAAACACTAAAGTTAAAGCTTAAATAAGAATTAATATTAGCATTATAATTAAATTAAATAGATTTTCATAACAATATAAATTATAATTAGTAATTAGTAAATAATAAAATACAATTACAGTATTGTGTTGGGAATAATTTAAAAGGTCTTTAAGTTTAATTATGTTTAATTAATTACATAGTTGCTAAATTATTTACAGTAAAAACCTTATGCTTACATTACAATAATGTATTTGACAAAATAATGTATGAAACAGTTGAATATATATCTATATATTATCAGCTTTATAATCCATGTATTCGTTGTTGTTTTTTCTCGATCAGTTTTGTTATTGGAATCTTTTGATTGGTTTGTTTGAACTTATTAAAACGGTTTGGTTCCTCACGCGCCAGAATTGAAGGTTTTAACATTCACCAGAATAGAGAAACAGAATCAGAACAGTTCGCCTTAAAAACTGCTTTTTATCGATACTTTATGGATTTCATTAGTTTTTTTTTTGTTGGATGATGGACGAACTTTGACGTCACTTTGTAGAAACGTCAATTCGTCGCGTAACTTGTTCCATTAACCCTTTAAAAGTGGTCTGTCGTTTTTTCTCGTGTTTCTGAAATTCGTTCGTCCTCTTGCAGAATGACGTCAGAACTTTGTTGCGCTTCGCGATCGTGACGTGGCGTTTCCCGAACCCTGCGGGTGCGCGCGTGCGCGTTTAATCGCCGGTTTGCTAACAAATTAAATAATTTGCATTCTGAAATTAAGAAAATGCGCAAATTAAACGTTAAAATTACATTCATTTCGTACAGATAATAAAACTAAAATAGTTCTTCGCGGTTATTTATTCTGTACAGTGTTAGACTTCTGTGCAGATGTGGGCCTTCCAGCTGCAGATGACGGGTGCATGTTGGGCATCGTGTTGCTCTGTTGTATATTAATTAGATTTTTTTTGTTAATTCAGGACTCGAGACTTTATGAAGAGATTAAATGAATTTGGGGAATAAATCTCGCCGCCGTGACGTAGACCTGTAGACATGTTGTCACCCTGAGGACACTGGAACTCTGATACCTGTATAAATAGAAGCAGTATTCATTTTTTTCTGTGTCCTTCTTGTCCTTGAAGTATTAGGATACATCCCGCTTTGTGTTCCACCATTTCACTTATTGCTAAAGTATTCAGTTTCGTAAATATTAATTGATTGATGGCCAGACTTTGCGTTTGTGGATAATTTTACAAAACGCATGTGGACCTTAATATAAAAATAAATAATAAAAATAACCTTCAGAATGTCATTGCGAGGATTAAGACTCCAGTCTTAATTCTAATTGTAGTCCAATTGTGCAAAACCTTTTATAATTGAAACTAGCGACGTGGGTGGATTCCCGTTATGTATTTTTATGTTTGTATTTTTCATTAGAATTTATTATAACAGCGCAATGTTTTAGTTAGAAATGGACTTCGGGGCCCGGCACGCACCGCCGCTCCATCCCTCTGGATTTGCCGGAGTAATGTTAGAAATCTGGTTCTGAATGATGGGACTGATTATTTTGGGTCAGTTCAGCTCCAATTGACCGCGGCAGACGTTTCTGGACTGCAGCGTTTCTGTGGAGGACTGAAAAGCAGAAACACATGTGGAGAGAATCTTAAAAAAAAAAAAACATTTCCTTAAAACCACAAAATCAAGCTGCAAAAAAAAAAACATTTCACCTCGAGACGTAAGCAAAACTAAACCATCGACTACGTTAATTTAAAATATTTAATTAACGCGATGAGCTATTAAATTATGTATGTTATCTTATTTTTGGAAACACTGACGTTCAAAACGATCACCTTATTAAAATAAAACGACTAGAAGAACAAAAGGAAAAAATATGAACTATAGATTATTATAATACCACCATTACTAATAATACCACTAATGATAATTATAATATTAATAATATTAAAGCCTCGGTGGTCCATATAATCTCAGCACAATTAAAAGCTAACCTGTAGTTTCTGTTGAATGCCACTTGTGCGTTCCTGAGCACTCTGCCGGTTAATTAATCTGAGCAATTAGGCAAACACAAAGGGTAATTGGTCCTAATTGGTTCAGAGGGGTTATGTCTAATTATTACAGTCTAATTGAAAGCCTTTACGAGGGGGTTGTTGTGTATTCAAAGCAGCCGGTCGTTACAAGCTGTTCTCAGTGGTAAACACTATTCACATTTAAATGAGGCGGGGTAACTTTGGCACAGAAACACGCGGGCGGCCCCTGCGAGCCTGCTATTAGTGGCGTTTCGCTTTTGTCCGCCTCTGCTGAATTAACCTGACTCGTGCTAAGAAATGATCTGCCTAATTCAGTGGCTGGCATCGAGCCCACGATCGGAAACAGACCTAATCCGTTCAACAACAAAAAAAAAAAAACACGCTCAGAAATTATTCCACAATTTAAAAAAAAAAAAAAACTATTTTGTGTCGCAAATAAAATGCGTATTCCATAAAATGACCGTGATTTTATTTCAAACAACAATCTAATGTTTCGAATAAATCAACAAATTAAATAAATAAAAAAATCGACTTATGTACGTCAATAATTTAAATTGCAAAATAAGCTTTGTTTTTATACAGTAGCCCGCGTTACAAGCGCGTGGAAGAATAAATGAAACGTTCGTAATGACGCCTACCATTTGGAATTTTCGCGGAATTTTAATATTATTATTATTATTATTATTGTTATTATTATTATTTTATCTTTAATATCGTCGCCACCGAACGCCGTGCACCTGTCTTTTATAACCCACCCCCCCGCCCTCATCCCGCTAAACCCTCACCCTTTTACTGAGGGGGGCTGGGGGGGGGGGAGAAGGGGCATCTGATGCACTGGCCATCATTAGCGATGCGTGTCATATTTGTGCCCCCCCCCCCCGCGCGCTCTTTAGCTCCGCGGTGCACGCTGCCCAGTTTCTGACCTGAAACCCGCTCTGTTGTCTGCACTCGTTATCCTGTCAGCTCCATCATTTCTTTAATACTTCACCATCTGTGTATACATTCACAACAATTAGGTCGAAATGAGACCCTCAGAATAATTTACTGCGTTTGATGCTGAATGGGTGACAGAGTGGTGCCACGTTTCGAGGTGGTGAGGCAAAAAAGGCTTTTCCTCTCCAACCACCTAACCAGCCGGGGTGCATTCTGGAGAAAAGTGCATTAAAAATAAAAACGGATTCAAATGGGGGTTCAAGCCTAAATGTTCTGTATGGAAATGCATCCTATTTAAGTTTTTTAAAAAAAAATCCCTTTACAATATCAGCAAAGAGGAAATCTTAATATTGTTGTCAAAGAGGGAATCAAATAGAATTGAAATGTATTTAAATAGACAGTCATCCTGTCTTATTGATTTTTGAATTTTAAAGGTGCAAACAGAATTGTGGGGAACATGGTCGGAAGGTGTATGTGGTGCAGGGTAATGCATGACAGAGCAGGCCTCCCTCTGAATAATCCCGAATTATATTTTTAAAAAAAAGGAGCGGTCTCCCGGGGCATCCAAGGTCAAGTCCACAACCCCTGACCCAAGTGGAGCACTGTCTAGAGTCTGTGTGTGTGTGTGTGTATGTGTGTGTCTGTCTACATGTTAGGATGTGTGTGTGCTGTGGGACAGATGAATTCACTCTTAGGTTAAGGGACCTGAATATTGTCTGTCTCTCTGGGCTCTGTATCTCATGGCTCGGTTTTAACATACAGTTCATTTATTATTTATCAGTCTTATTAAAAGTTATTCAAGAGCCGTCAGAATTCTGTAAAACAGCAGCTCAAGAGTGTCCTTTAGCCAGAGCTGGAACTTGCTGGAACATTGCAGGTTTAAAAAAAAAAAAAAAAGAAATATTCCGATCGATATCAAATGAATGTTTAATTATGACCCTGATACTGGATCCTTAATCTCCAAAAACAGAAATGTGAATATTTAATGATTTATAAAATATCAAATAATTATGGCTAATTTAAATTTTTTATTTAAAAACTGTTTTTTAAATATTATTTTAAACGTAATATGTAATGCATTATGACATAATGTATTATTATATGTTAATACAGGTTAATATGAATAAATATTTAACACATATTTATTACCATTTGAAATAAATCCTTATAGATTTTTCTATATATTTTATATTCTTTTCAATTGCTCTTAAATAATTTAATCCTTAAAACTGTTTCACATGTTTTAGAATCGATATAAAAGCAGCAGATCCCTGAAATCAAACGGATGTAGAGTCTGAAATCTAAATGTTTCTGTTGAATATTTAGATCTCAATATGCAGATGCATGAAAGCCTACAGAACTTTAACGTAACCTTCTGCGCACTGCCGTGATGTGATGTATGTGCACGTCGCTGTCAGCTGTGTTCGGGGAAGAGGGGGGGAGGGTGGGGGAGTTGTTAAGGGAGGAGTGGTTGCAGGGCCCAGCCCTGAAAGGTCAGAGGGAGGCAGGAGACAGGCTGCCATGGCTTTGAACCTAACAGATGGTGAAGGTTAGGTGACGTCCCCTCGCCTGGCCTTCCCTCAGTAATTGAGGACAATTTAAGCACCCAAAGAGCGCAGGCTTGTCCACTGTCAGGCCAAGCAAAAGGAGGTGAGGCTAATATGAAAATAATTTTGCATCACTGTCGGCTTTGTGCAGCCAGACGTTCGATCTCATTCCCTGGACCAACCCTAATCTTGGCCTCGGGCTGGAGGGATGAAGTCTTGTCATTCTTGGTTGGGATGCAGGACTACGGACATGAATACATCGCTTCACCCTCTATTAAGCAACACTCTCCCAGCACTCCTAAAATCACTTCCACTCAGGGTGCCATTTGCTATGAGGATATTCACTGGAGGAGGGCTGACAACTCCCCATTGCAGTGAAAAGTACACAGAAGGGCGTGCGATGCCCACTGCAAACACTCACTTGGATAGAGCACAAAGGCGTTTAAGATAATCGGCTGTCTGAGAACTTCTTTTATAGACTGTGGTTCCAGGTTCATGGAGTCATTTTATAGAGAGAAGCCTAAATAAGAGACGTAATCGCCGAACATCAAGCTGTCTCCATCGAGTCAGGAGCTGCCTGACGCCGATTAACCCGTAGATCATTTCAATATCTACATTTGCCTTTTAAAAATAATGATCTGCAACGCAAAAAAATGAGAGTTATTAGTTCTCGTAAGGTTAATCGTGGCCCCGGTTGAAACAATAAAGTTACCCCTCTGTGTGATGAAGTCATTTACAACTATTGATCTGATTGTCAAACTGTAAGCATTAACCTTAAGAGCCTTGGAGGGAGTTCATGGGGAAGTGAAGGCACTCCAGGGACCTGCTTATCAGGAGGAAAGGATCTTAGTGATGCAGAGAGGATGCAAACATATCTCCTTTAAATGCCGGCGTCGCTCAGGCACATTTCATAACTCAGGAGCAAAGCACAAAGGGCCCTGGACTCTACCGTCACACCGGAATATCGACTTTTAGAACTATACTTGTCTTTCTGGATTGACTTTGAATATAAAGCCTGAAATCAGAGTTCCACTTCAGCACCAGGTCCTAAAAATTAGATCGTGTTTAGGTTTTATGAGGTCCATTCCCGTGTTGGCGGTTCCTGTGCTTACGTATGGCTCTTCATTTTGGTTGTTTCTTTAAGGAGATCCTGTGTTTTTTTTTTTTTTTTACTTGACACCCCAATCGTTTTAGTGTCGTCTGTTTGAAGACATTTTTAGCTTCCAGAGTGGAATCAGACTGACTGCCCACTCACACAAAGACAGAATGTGTTCCTGAAAGTGCTTGTGGCATGACTGTTGGTCATTAGTTTGCTTTGTGTGTGTGTGTGTGTGTGTATAAGAAAGCAATAGAGAGAGAGAGACACCCTGGCCCTCTTCCAATGGGTCATGGTTCCTCGCACCCTCAGGCGTCGTCTAGCTGCAGGCTCTCTTAACAGATAATCTTCTCTTGGACCCGGCATGGTTTTACTCCCCAGTGTTCATTAAGAACACAGCCATTTAAACTGGTTCTGGTATCACTGCTCAGGCCTGGAAATATTGCCACATAGCTCTTGCAATAACAATAAAAATACTTCCATCCCCCGTGTGTGTGTGTGTGTGTGTGTGTGTGTGTGTGTGTGTGTGTGTGTGCATGCGCACACATGTGTTATACCAAGGATAGATACCAAAGACAGAAGAAGCATCTTTGTGACAACCTGTGGAATATAATAGCTGTAATTTCTGAAATGGACTCTTTGTTCATTCATCTGAACGGCGTAAGGTCGTAATGTTGAACATGACATGCCATCTTGTTTCTTGCAGCTGATTTCAGAATTTTGTAAATTGACTATATAAGTCATTTTCATGCAGAATGTTTTCAATGCTAATTAGAACAAAACTCCTCCGTAGACATTAATATAATACATAAAACAGATATCTACACGGCATTTAACTTACAATCTGCTGCTGCTGCTGCTGCATGAAACAGGTCTGTGTTTAGATTTCAGAACGCTTCCGAGTCTCTGCTCTGAAATCTGATCGTGATGCCTGTATCAGCTCTGTGCCGTTTTGGGAAATGTGGAACCTGTTGTACTGAAATGAGCACGTCCGTCTGTCCGAAACCATTAACGCTTGATGCGTGTAATTAAAATGCAATTCATTAAGGTGCATTAAGCATTTTAGTAAACTACAAAATCAATGTTTTGTCAAAATAGAAGCAAAGTTGCTTGATGTGAATATATATCGTTCTTCGGATTCTCTATTTTACGAGGCATATGTAAAAACTTTTAGCTTTTTAAATGTCTTGGCCTTCGAAAAAGTTGATCAGTAATGATTCTGATGCCGCCGGTTGGGTGCAGTGTTAGCAGCAGGTCCGCCGTTGTGGAGCCGGTGATCAGGAGAGGGCCAGAGGTACAGCCGGCTTCTTTCTGTAATGATCCCCTTATTATTTTGCTTTTTCTCTTCAAATAAAGCGAAAGGGCATTCATCATCGTGTTGACCCGTGAGATCACGGCAGCGAGCGTGTCTTTGAAAAGTAAAACTGAACCTCGCTTTTAAATAAGATAAATAGTAAACAAATCCAGGCCAAACCTTTGAAAGGGTTTGCCAAGAGATTTACCTCGCCCTGTGGCAAATGATATTCCTTGAACTGGGTTTAGATTTCAAGTGTCTTGGGCTTAGTGAAATCTGGAACAAAAGAAAATGGATCTCCAAACAGCAAATATTATCTGCTGCCGGGTAAAGATGTTAAGATTGCATTTCTGTTCTCTGAAATGTAGGAGCAAAACTGGTACTTGGCAAATCCCAGAATAAAAGTCAATTTATGCCTGTTTATTTGGCTGCAGCTGGATCAGTGCCTGCCACATTTGGGCTTCGTATATGGGGATCGAGTCTTTCATGCATTATCAAGTTTTTTCACGGACAAATGTATTTTTTTTATTATTTATTATTAGTTATAAATCATGTTGCGTTCCGTCACTTTGCGCAAGTCCCTGTGCATTTCTGTTGAAAGCGCGGCTGTTTGTAGGTAAACTTTAAATACGATACAATGAAATATCACGTCTTATATCATTCTTATTGCTATCTGGCACGGTTTCCCTGCTTTATTCGTTCTGTTTGAAAACGCTAACAAGCTGTGATGAAACATATATTTGCACAGTTCTAATTTACTCTTATATAAACCTTGCGTTATGAACATCACCTTGGAAGATAAAAGGATAACTGTTGTCTCACTGCCATATCAATTTGAGGCCAATTACAATGATGACTGCAATAACTGTGTCCCGTAATAACAGAGCATGCACCCTCAATACTGACTTTGTCCCTTGATCAGTTTCTAAAGGGGCTTAGATGAAAGCACACAAAATAATTCATTTAGCCTCATTAGGGGGTTCCAATCCAAGTTGGCTTTTTAATCTCCAGCTGCTTCCCTTCCCTTGTCGCAACAAGAGATGGCTTAGTTTACTCCATCCAACTGGTTTATTCACGATCACATCAACAGAAAAGCACACAACAATAACCTACAAAAACCTATTGTGTGTACATTAAATAAATAGTAATATTTAAAGATAATTAAGGTAAGTTCTCTTAATGTATTTAGTTTATAATTTAACTCCATGTAACTGAAATAACACATCATGACAAATGCTATATATCTGCAAATATACATTATTTATTCATTCATTCATTCATTCAATATCTTCCACTTTATCCTCTATTAGTGTCGCGGGGGGGGGATTCCCCCATGCTTATGCAGGGGAGAACATTTCGGGCGCTGGGCAGATACACCCAGGACAGGACGCTAATCTATCACTGGGCACACACTCACTCACATAGACACACTCTATATGGGGCAATTTGGAGAACTCAATTGACTTGATCAATGTTTTTTTGGGCTGTGGGAGGAAACCGGAGAACCCAGAGGAAACCCACGTGGACACAGGGAGAACATGGAAACTCCACCCAGATGGGGATTCGACCCGGGAATCCCTAGTGCTGAGAGGAGAACATGCCAACCACTAAGCCCTTACATTATTTATTGTATACATATAAATATACATGTACACATTCTTAAAATCAACAACTTGCTCTCTGACGGGATGAATTGTATTAAACTAGTTTGCAGTGTTTGGTTGGAGGCGTGATTAGACCCTGACTACGGTGAAAACAGCTGAGAACACGCCGTTTTTTATTCTTCGGACGAGCACTTTGATCTTTATGCTTTATATTGTGCGTGAAGGCGACAACATAAACGGTCGACCCCATTAGCACGATTATAAACTGATCACTTGCTGTGTCATGAGCACAGACCAACGGTACCCAATCAGACCGAATCATCAGGGTAATTCAGCAAACGATTGTTTACCCCAACGTTCCTGCCCGCAGAATACGAACTCCTAATTCTGTAAACCTAAAAAAAATCGTACAGGATATTCGTTCGTAACAGAGAAATAAAGATTCGGACATCCTGTGAGTCACCGAGGCGGCGGCAGCCTGACGGTATATTGTGTCCCGGCTCTCGGCGTCATCTTGATTGGAGTCGTATAACATGAGCCATCAGTCCGTCCAAATCAGGAGCCCACCTTGCCTCACTCACGTCGCTGCTACCCTTAGAGAGAAGCCGCTCTTTCATCTTAGGCCTCGTCTTGTTAAAAGTGAGCATGAGAAAGGGCGAGAGAGAGAGAGGGAGAGAGAGAGAGAGAATATGTGTGTGACAGCTACAGACAGACAGAAAGAAGGAGAAAGCGATGGCCTTGCTATCATTATATTTTGATTTTTTCTCCCCCACTTTCTTTAATCCCACTGATGAAGTCTGGACAGGCAGAAGCATGCTCTTGCAGACAGCAATTTCGGCGCACCATATGCGGCTCACATGTCCGTCCTCTCAGGGAAACGAGGGGAAGTAAGAGAGGGAGAGTGAAACGAGAAGAGGTTTCGGGGAAAAGGGCTCTGAAATACAGTCCTGGCTTAAGGGAGTGATGGGAGGACCGTAGCCCAAATGAAATGGTGAATGAAAAAGGAGGGGGGGAGGGAGGGAGCTGGTACGGCCCCCCCCCCCCCCCCCCCCCCCCCCCCCCCCCCCCCCCCCCCCCCCCCCCCCCCCCCCCCCCCCCCCCCCCCCCCCCCCCCCCCCCCCCCCCCCCCCCCTACTTACACAAAATGGAGGAGCGCCGGTTCTCCAACCCCCTAGCTGTATGCTGAGTGCACCCCCCGGTCACGTGATGGGGAGCGTCAGTAGCGAAGCGTGTGTGCACCGCTGTAATTCCTCCCCCTGCCAAGCCTCCATCCCCAGCATGGGTTCTGCAGGCACACCGGACCGCGGGGCTATAGGAGTTAACGCCGCAGAGGACGGAACGCGGGTTCCACCGCATGAATTTATCAAATCAATACACACACACAGCAGACAGTCCTCTCTTCTGAGGTGTTGTGTGTGCCGGGGAGAAAAAAAATAAAATAAAGAAATGACTGCAGCGTGGCGGCAAACCGAAAGCCTGCCCGATGTATCACGATGCAGCTGAACCCCAGCTGCAAAAATACAACTCGCAATGAGAAGTCATTCCAAAATCAAAGCCAGGCTGCACTCTGAGCGTCTGAACGTGTCTTTAATTCTCAGCAGCTGCGTTCTGTACTCATCAGACTTCAGAACATGTCTCACTCTGTGTAACACTGTTAGGAAAGGTACATGGTACCGGGTTAATATCCATCCATCCATTATTTTCCACTTTATCCTATATTAGGGTCACCCCATGCCCATCCAGTTGAGAACGTTTCGGGCGCTGGGCAGATAGACCCAGGACAGGGTGCCAACCTATCACTGGGCACACACTCACTCACACAAACAGACACACTCTGTATGGGGCATTTTGGAGAATTCAATTGACTTGATCCATGTTTTTGGACTGTGGGAGGAAAGTGGAGAACCCGGAGGAAACCCACGCGGACACGGGGAGGACATGGAATCCCAAGCGCCGAGAGACGAACGTGCTGAACCACTAAGCCACCGTGCCGCCTTGGGTTAATATCGCTTTGATGAATGAATATGCTGCGCGTAAAGCGCCGCACTGAATAAAGCAAAGGAGGACTTGTTAGGGAGGACAGCGTTGTGATGGGAAGGACTCCAATCATTTCATTGAGGTCAATAGACCTCGCTCGCCTCCAAACAAGGGGAGTTCCCTAATCCCACATGTGGTCCATCCGCTTGTATTCCCAGTTTGCGCTCTGCTGACCAAGCAACTTCCCCTTTAAAGATTGCATTGCCTTCCCATATACATAATGTATCCCTCGAAAGCCCCGCCCCCTCTGCCGCCTTGGTTTGGGCCTTGACTGAAATACACAGTTAGCTGAGAAGAAATGATCTTCATTCGTCCCTCTCTTTCTCTCTCTCTCTCTCTCTCTCTCTCTCTCCAGGCGAGAGACACCCAGAGAAGGTTACATTTAAACAGTGATTGGGGAGTATATAATTAAGGCCGGGGAGAGTCGCTTGCTCTTTTAGGTGAGAATTGAAGGGGAATGAGAATGACCGTGTCTATTACGGGCCTTAAAGTGAGAGTGCGATGCGAGAGACTCTCTCTCGCTCTTGGAAACAAACCCAAACTGATATTCGGAATGTGAGAAACACTCTACTTAGTACAAATAAAAAATAAAACACGGTAAATATGGAAACTGGGTCCTTCCGTTCCTGCCGGCCCATCACACTGTGCCGGGGTAATATTTTCCCCCGAAATGTGGTTGGGGACGGCGGCGGGGACCTATTTAATGGTACATGCAGCTGGCTTAAATGTCTTTCAGATGACATAGACAGAGCATGCTGGGAGATTGATGACATTTATGGGCAGCACACCTATGCAGTCCTGCCCCCAGCAAATCTCACACCAGGCTGCATCACCACCACATTAGACGGAGGGAAATGTTGCATGCAAACGGGAGACGGTCACACTTCTCTATCGAGACGCTAACGTGGAACTGAGGGTCCATCTGTATAACTCACTTCATTCGCTCGAGGGAGGGGGGGGGGCGTCGTGTGCTATTGATCTTTAGGTTTGAAATAATTCGACACGTCCTTTAAAACGTAAGGCTGGACCGGCACGAGGTGGGAGCTGATGGTAAATGGAGAATGTGACTGGTCTTTGCAGTCGGGAGTCTGGGGTCCGATGATGGCAGTTATTCGGTGTGTGTCGTGTTATTTTAATTGTAAAAGTGCAAAAGTGTCACAGGCAACAAAAATTCATCATAATAAATAACTAATCATTTAAATAGACTATAAATAAGAGTAATTAAAGTCCTCATCCTGAGCCACCAGTGTGGTGATGCAGTCTGGTGTGGGACTTAAATGACCCACCCGCCCACCCACCAGACACCCATTGATTATCCCCAAATTGTCCCTTAATGTCCATGTTCTATTAAAGTTTAAGACGTTATATTTAGAATTCAGAAAAAAAAAAAAAATTTCCCCAGTCACACCGATGATCATTTCAGCATCTTTTGTCCGGGGCTTTTGTGTGTTGGGTGTTGTGTAATGTCTCCTGCCTCTTTTTAATAACCCCTGTTTTTCATTAAACAATGGAGCCATAAAAGAACATTAAGCACAGTGTTGAGCTGCTCATCCAAAATTTACTGTTATATTTAGTTTGTACTCTTTAATAATTAAGAGGGCGCTTAAGTAAAGCCTCAGTATGTTATCTTTAAGCCTTTTTTTTTTGTGCGATATAAAAATAAAGCAAAAGTATATGGAGTTTACTGCGCTACTTAAAATATAAGTAGTCCTGTCGTTTAAGTGAGGGCTAGTTGTGGCGACGGCGGTGGATTCTGTCCTCCATCTGTAAAGAGCAGATACAAGAAGCAGATTTGGTTCAGGAGGGAGGACAGACTGAAAAACGACAATGATGGTCAAAAAAACGTCCAAATTTCAACTATTTTTAAATACACATTATTAACACATGAGCTAATGCACTTGACTTTGGGGTCCTGGTCTCCTGGACATCTGTTTGCATTTGTATGTGTTTTTTTTTTAAAGAGCATGTGTTGTTTTGTGTGTGTGTATGTGTGTGTGTGTGTTGTGTGACGTGTGTTGGTGGGGGGGGGGGGATTTCGGGCTAAGTAGCCGAAGATGAGGAGTGCAGCAGATGCTCTTCTCTGCATTTGTATGGGTGGGTGGAATTAGAGTGACCTGGCCGGACTCACCCTTTACCCCTGAGGGCTCAGCGTCTCAGTGAAGGTCAAGGCCGCTGAGCACATGTTTGGTCCTCGGTTGCTGCATGTCTGTGAGCCACGAGAACAGTTTTTTATGGTTTTTATTATTATCAGGAACATCATGTTTTAATCTTTACTCTGTAGCACACTGTCTGTGACAAGAACAGTAATTCTTTTTGTCAAGAAATCATCTGTTTGTGGGTTAATTCTTCTCTCACTGCATCAGTAAATTGGTACGGAGCCGAAGTAAATTAGAAAAGAATGCACACATTTAAAAGGTCGTAAATTGGCGCAGATGAGTTCGCTTTGTGGAAGCCGTTTTCTTAAGACCAACAAATAAATGAAAAATCAAATGCTTTTTCTTTAACGACGACAAAACATGGCTTACTAAAACATACTTTTAATTGCATTTTGAATTCTGTGAAATATTACGAGCATGTCTGAGCAGAAACCATTCACGCTTTTCCTGTTATGTGTATAATAATAATGAAATATCAGCAGTTTTTTTATATTATTTAGAAATAATATATAATCTTTTTTCACTTTTTTTAAATACACATTGATTGAATTAAGATCGACACTTAAAATAAAAACGAAACTTCTCAATTATTGGGGCCAAATTGTTATATTTTAACACAATGGATATAAAACAGTTGAGATTGTATTAAGTTTCATTAGAAATTTACTTGAGCATTTTATTAAAAAACGTTCACTATTACATTTTAAAGAGAACTAATAGTTAATATATATACAGTGTATATATATATATATATATATATATATATATATATATATATATATATATATATATATATATATATATATAAAATTGTCAATATGCAAATAGGATGTTGTTTTTAATTGAAACTCTACAGATGTAATATGCATTCCATTTCTGTAATATGCGTTATATTAACACTTATAAACTTAACAAGGCTGATTAAATTCTTTAAAATTAGAGTCGCAATTTTTTTACTTAGACAAGCAATATTTTTAATAGATGTATATGAGTTATTATTGTGTGATAAAGAACACGTACTGAGCTTTTAAAATCCAAAAGTAATTATTTGACATGTTAAATAATGCGGCACGATTTTAATGTAATCAGGATTCTGTTTTGTTTTTATTATAAATAAATCCTAATAAAAGGCGGAATGAATTTTCGGATTCAGTTCAGTTTGGTTTTATTGATATCGCACTTTTTACATACCAGCTTTACAATAATCCAATACATTTATTAGTTTTAAGACTTTTAATTTATAAAAGGAAAAAATATAACAAATATAATTTCATGCTTGAACCCCAAGTTAATTAAAAATAAAAATAAAAAAAAGCTGTCATGCTTTTATTCAGCATTGTTTATCTTGATGTAATTAGTTGGTTTATAATCAAAGAAATGTTGGTTTTGTGATAAGATCTAATGAGTGAAGAGTCAGTTACAATAAAATCCTGTTTTGCTTTTTATGGTCGTCCTTAAAGTAGTTTTAGAATCATGCAAATTACCTCCGCGTCTGTAATACACTTGTGTATAAATGTTGTCATTTTTTCCACATGAAAGGAGTGTTAACATCAAAAAATGAGGTGGCAATATTTTTTTCTTCATGCCAAAGCCTATCAGTCACCGTGCTGATGGGTTGTACTCGAGATGACTGCTTGTCACCAACTGTTTACCCACATTTTTACAGAAATCAACAGAAATAGGTGATCAACAGAGAAATGACAAGCATCAGACACTTCCCCTCTGAATTCCCCACTTAAGAGCCATTCGAGATATGCCCCCCCCATGTGACGTAGCTTGCAGAAAAGAGGTGGAGAACCTTGTGTTCTTCTTCTTCTTTTTTTTCTTTTTTTTTTTCTAATTTCCATCCGTACCCGTAGGTAATGGGGTGTACTGCCGCGCCCACGGTCCTGTCTTTTGAAAGTTTGCCGGTGATCAAAGTGCCACTTCCCCCGCCATTAATAAAAGCTGTTTTTGTGTGAGCTTGATTAGCCGTAATGTGTCTGTCTGCCTGTCCGTGCCTGATGGGAACGTCAGATGTACAAAAGCGAGATGGTGCGGCCGAGGGATGCAGACAGTGTTGTGTTTCAATATTGGTGCCTTTTAAGGGCACCGGGGCTGGATTTGTATTGATTCGAATTTGATAATGATTCTATTTGCTCTATTAAATTTGTATATATATTCGAGGGCTCGGTTTCACCCAGGCAGAGGGAAAAGAGGAGCTTGAGAAAAACAAATTAGTGTGTGAGGGTGGATTAAGTTGCATGTAATCTTAGAGGAGGGCCATTGGTTAAAATTGTAGGAAGTGTCTGTTAAGTTACTGAGGAGCAGACAAAAAGGCTCTCTGCGAGTGTGTGTAATGTGGCTTTGTAGGTGTGTGTTCGTAAGATGGTTCTTGGTTACACACACACACACACACACACACACACCAATGTCCATCCTCTCCTTTGCAAATGCATGCTCGTTTAGAGGCGCACACGTACAGAAGGCGATGGTAAGCCAGAAACGGGCCAGTGGTTCACCAGAAATGCCACTTGTAGACATCTGGCCGTGGTCAGTGGGCTTGTCAATACCTGTCTGTCTCCATCAGCAGCACACACAGAGGTCATTATCCGAGGGGAGGGCTGTAGGGTTGCGTGACACACCTCTGGGAATGACGGGCAGCTTAGGTCAGTGTCCCCCCCGGCCATTCGAAAGCCCTCACTATTCCATATGGGCTTTCACACACTCACCGGCTTCCTCGGCCCCGGACACAAGCCTCAGCCTGCCGTCTGAAAATGAATTCATCGAGTCGAGTCGGTTTTTCGAATCCAAAGTTCCACACTTTCTAACGTGTAACGCGGCAGACTTATCACATGACGTCTGCCTTCAATACCCAGGAACACCGAGCTGCTATTTTACCCAAAGTTAGAAGAGTGGACATTCGGACAAAGTGACACAATGTTTGAGAGTTTTCTGTGTCACACTGTCTACAAAAAAAACAAAAAAAACATGCATGCATAATTGATTGCCAGAGTTTATCATCATTTTTTTTCTGTGGAGATGGAGAGGGATTGAGAGAGAGAGAGAGAGAGAGAGAGAGAGAACTCCCGGGGCTGTTTGCAGTAATAGGATGTTGGATGTTTAATTCAGCACTGTGTACAGAGAGCCCCATAGCTTTCTGTGGCTCGCCATGCTTTCTCTACTCAAACATGTATGGCTGAGACGATGACTCTAATTTAGCATGGAGGCCCAAGGTGAGGCTGCCTCTAATTGCCTGTCATTTTGATAAACTCGCTTAACTTGCTCAAATTTGTTTGTCTCACGTCCTGATTTGAGGAGCCACGCGAGTGTCATTAAACACTGCTGTAAACTCATTTGTAGTTGTATGTGCGCTGTAGGCTTCTGCTCCGGATGAGGTTGAGGGAACGAGCGGGCCGCTGTAATGTACGTGTCAACGCATGTGTCATGGTGTCGTCCTTAAGGTCGTGACCCAGACAACCAAAGCTAAAGTGCTCGAATTGCAGCCTGCTAAAGGAGGTAATGCGCTAAAGTGAGGAGACGCTCACTCCATTAGGTTCCCATACGATGTCCCTGATGTCACATCCCCGACATTCCCCAAGTCATGGAACATCTCATAAGGCCTCGGTTTAAATACACTGTATGATCAAAATGATTTTTATTTAGTTCTCTGCATTTTGAACAAACGAATGCTTCCAGTTTTGTAGGAGAAGTTTGAGGAAAGGTTCTTTTCTTTTCGTTTTTTTTTTTTTTTTTTTTTTTAACATGGTTGAGTGAATGAGGCCTGCACAAAGCCCCGGGATGAACGAAGGCTCAAAGCAAGCCGCTTCGTCCAACGAGAGTGTCAGAACTTACAAACGCACTTCTGAATGAACCGGCCAAAATTTGAAAATACCGCGAAATCTTGTAGAATGTTTTGAAAAACTGCTATCGCTAAATTTGGGACAATTTTGGAATGAGATGTCGTAGATGCTGCTGTAAATTTTTATTTAGTGTCATTTGATGAAATGTCAGAGAAAAAATCTTGTGATGGCTATATGGGGTGGATGAGCAAATTATTTAAAGGTGCTATAGTAAAAAATAATATAATTTAAATTATATTTATATATATATATATAATCATTAACAGCAATTATATAAATTTAAACAAATTTTTTACTATGTCACAACAATCGTATTTTCTTAAATTTATTAATTTTGACTTCTGAGCATTGGCAGCTTAGTGACCAGTATACTGGACTGTCATTTTAATAGGTCAAAGTTCAAGTTCAGGGTTCACAGTCCAGTTTTACAATGAGCCAGGACTAAATAGTTTGACTGGAATGAGGACGTCATGGCAGTAAATGACTTTAATGAGGATCCATTCTGTTTTGTCACGCCCTGTGGTTTGTGAAAGACAAATAAATATCTTATAAAATCTTAGGAGCCCTCAGCCTCGCAGGCACGCCAACCTTTTGGAGGGGCATTCATATTCTTCAACTTGATGTTTACTATTACGAA
Source organism: Corydoras maculifer (assembly GCA_019802435.1). Classification (NCBI taxonomy): domain Eukaryota; kingdom Metazoa; phylum Chordata; class Actinopteri; order Siluriformes; family Callichthyidae; genus Corydoras; species Corydoras maculifer. The sequence goes on from JAFMOD010000434.1 coordinate 912,963, forward strand.
AATTGAAATCACGCGGTCGAGATGCATTTGGAAGCATGTGTGCATAACCGAGCTGAGTTCAAATGCAGAAAAATGACAGGGAGAGAGAGTGAGGAAAAATGGAGATGGCACAGTGGACGGCGCTTTTTCTTTTGGGATTTAAAATCTTTCTTGGTGAATGGAGGAGTCCTTCTCATTCCTGCTGAGCTCTACCAAAGCGCTGAAAGAGGTGCAGCCATTTTTATTCACCTCTATTTTTTTATTATCTTCCATAAGGGCAGAGGATTTGTTCTCGCCCTCTCGCTTTCTTTTCCTCTCTCTCTCTTTTTTTTATTATTTATTTATTTTTTGCAAGGCTGGATTTCAGTCCCGTAATTTTCTCATCACTCAGATGCAGCCACCTGTCTCCTCCAACGATTCCTTTCTTTTGTCTCTTAAATAATAAGCCGGCTTTCGAATGCCAAATGGAGAGCGTGAGGGAAATGTGGAGGATGGAAGGGGCGCATTGTGGAAAAGAAGGTGAAAAGTAAAAGAGTGTGATGAAAAAAACGGAGGACGATCCTCACAACATTCGTCCTATTTCTCCTCAGTCTGCCTGCTGACCATCCGTCATGTCCGCTGGTGTAAAAGCCATTTTCCGACCCACCGTACTACCAGGGATATTATTCAGTGGTGATGGAAGGTGATGAGGCAATGTGCTGGTCACTCCTCTGCATTAGGCCTGGAGTCAGCTGGAGCTTGTGCTAGGGGCCGGGGAAGAGGAGGAGGAGGAGGTGGAGGTGGGGAGAGGGAAGGGAGGAGAGGCTGTAGAATTAGACAGAAGGACCCCAGGGTTGGAGGCCACAGCTCAAGTTCATTACTGCAGACAATGGAAAGCTCTTCAGAAAGCAATTGGGTTGACAGCGCCTATTGGCCTTGATGCAGCCAGCCTGCACATTTATAATGTCTGTGTTGGTTATATGAAAAATCAACGAAATGTTGGCTTCTATAACACAAAGGGTGTCAATAAATAATAATAATTATAAAAATAAATAAATTAAAAAAACCTTATATAAAAAATTATGAAAAACTCATTTATATATATATATATATATATATATATATATATATATATATATATATATATATATATATATATATATTTCATAATTCCTCTTTCTAAAGATTGCAGATATAACAATTACAATGCAAATCAGTCTTTATACATTTTAAAAAGACAAAAAAAAATGTTCGTTGGCTACGTTTAACTCAAATATATAATACATAGAAGAGGATATTATATATAAAATAAATTCAAATTAATCTACGTATAAATAGGGTATGTATATGAACAATAATATTTAGATACCCAAACATTTATGGCACCCTATTCCAATGTGCCTGACCCCCTATGAAGCTAAACGAGCTTCCACACTTAAAACTTGCAGTGTGCGCTGGGCATCCCCAAACTGTTCCCACAGATTTCCCAACCGCTTCATTTCTGAAGAGGTGTGCTTTAATGTTTCTGTCTGTATATTAATTACAGTACAATGTAAATGAATCTTTTATTGCTGTTAATACATTTTTAAATACCCTTTTACTTTGTAGATTTATGTAGTAGCTCCAATTTATTAAAATTTAACAATTACGTAATGAATAATTGAGTGTTTTCATGTGAAAACGTGGCAACATGTTGCACTGTGACTCTTACATAATGACTTTATTACACTGTGTGATGACAAAACATGCCTGGCTGCATCAATCACAGTGTGTTTAATGTGGGTTTAATGTGGGTTTAATGCGGGTTTTTCAGTGTGTATGCCGTTTAGATTCAGATATCCATTTAGGCCTCAGTTCTATCAGCAGCATCAGCAACGTGACAAAAAGTGACTGGAGAAGTTTGGAGAATTTTTTTTTAATCAGTCCTGAAATCAATCAGTTTTTTATGGTTTCATGTTGGTAGCTTTTGCTCCGAAAAATTGTTGGAACATGGCTGGACAATATTACATTTATTAGCTTCGATATTAGACATTTTATGGATAATAATGTGTCTGCACTAATTCTGGATGTGAATGGCCAGACATTTAAAGCAGATGTGATAGAACTAATGAAAAGGCAATCTTTGCCGAGCCAAATGATCTTTTTTCGAAATTAATACTTAATATTTTATTATTGCTATTTATATTTAATGTGCTCTTTGCATTTTTTTTTTTT
>JAFMOD010000434.1:937673-971911 GCA_019802435.1 Corydoras maculifer
AAAAAATGTTTGCGTCAATCTGCCGGATTTTAATCATCCGAGAAATTTAATTTCCTCGTGCTCTGTAAAGGTGGAGATTTACATCAGTGCCACAAAATTTCATAATTGCTTAATCTTCTATCTATAAAGGTGTCGGGGGTAAAAATCCGCAAAAAAAGGAATTATTGGCATAATTTCGGCTTTCAGCAAAGAAGTACTTTGAGAGAAGTTTCGGTTGCAGCATTAGAGCGTATAAATCGATGTGATCGGCGATTTGATAAGCCTGTGTGTGTGTGTGTGTGTGTGTGTGTGTGTCAGTGTGTGTGTGTGTGTTACTCTCTCAACTGATCACAACCAACAACTTTCAGATTTTTCTTTTTCTGATTGTTCTCCGTGTTGTCTTTCCGTCCGCCGAGTCCAGTGGCTCATTAAGGACCCGATGCATCCATTAAGAATTAAGAATAATGCAGATATTTGTTCCCGAAATGCAAACGAGAAGGTGGTCGCATCATTTGTTTTATTTTCCTTTGCATTAAGCAAATCTTTTCTACAAATCAAAGCCTAAACATGCGATCGGTGTTTATTTGCATCATGGACGTGAAGGCACCGGATGACACGTGCTCGAGCAAAAAAAAAAAAAAAAAAAAAAAAAAAGACATACCCAGACCCCCCCCCCTCTCCCTCTCTTAGTTGTCCCATTTGCATAAAATTAGCCTACACATGAATATAAATGGGGCCCGTTCATGAATGAAGTGAATGTGGGCTGGCAGGCTGAAGTGGGACCGGATTGGCGCGCCACGTGCCTATTCTGTCCCGCAGCCATTAGAGTGGCGGCACCTGTCTGCCAGTCTGTCAGTGCGCGGAAGCGTGCGCCGTGCCAGGTGGTGCGACAGAAGTGGCGCCGTGGCAACAAGTGTCTTCCTTTTTTTTTTTTTTTTTTTCCCCTCTCTCTCTGCATAAGCACCACGCTTGGCAACCTCATAAACTTGGCAGCCGGCCCTGGTGGCACGCTCGCTCTGTATTCAGATTAAAGAGCTGATTGTGCCTAGGGAGTGAGTGGGAGGCAAATGGGGGATTGATTTGCATGCCACCGCCGCAGTGACACCCTTCGGATGTAAAACAGCTGAGTGGTAATTAGAGCGGCTTGGCGCTTTTATTTAGCGTAGTGGGACGCTGGCCCCTCTGCCCATGATCAGTATGGGAATTTTCAGCCTTGGCATGTGGTGATAAAAGTCCTCCCCCACATGCGCGCACACCCCCCCCCCCCCCCCCCCCCCCCCCCCCCCCCCCCCCCCCCCCCCCCCCCAAGTCTCACTGCCTGAACATGCTCACCCCGGTCACTAGGTGGTCTGCTGGCACCAGCATGGCATCGGCGGAACGCGCATGGTTTTGCATAGCAAGCGAAGCCTCACACTGTTATAAGCAGAAAGGCGCTATCCCTCTTCCTTTGGTCCTTATGGCTCACTAATAGCGGCAGATTCCTATACTAGCATGACATGTTTGGGAGGACTTTGATGTCGGGATGTGCTTACTGTAAGGGATTTTGCCTCATTATCCTTTAAGAAGGCCATGTCTTCCGCACCTCGCCTAATCTGAATTACTGAAAATGAATGCCACACATGCTTCTGAAGACACAGTTCTCATGATCACATTCTCATGAGCCATAGTGGGGTCTGTGTCTGGATTTTTTCAGATCTCTCCTTTTGTGCCTGTGTAACAGCAAAGAGAACGCATGCTATTAGTGAACCGGGCTTTTTTTTTTTTGCTTTTGGAACCTCCAGAACCCTCGGTTTTTATATTTGTTTTCGTTTTAATTAATCTTGCTCTTTGAACGTCGGCCACTTTGGATTGAAACTGAATTCAGATTTCAGATTAAAGCCACTGTCCATGCCGGGGGCTCAGAAATGCACACACGGTCCTGATTTCTTACAGATACATGAATTTTTTTTTCCCCCCACTAAAGACATAATGACCTGTTTTACACCCGGCTTTATTCAGCAATGGGGTCGAATTTCACGACACGGAATAAACACGCCGTTGAACTTTTGCCCTTTTTTTTTTTATAAATTAACTACTGTATAATTTAAAACGGCGTATTCTTATATCCAAACCATTTGAAGGCGCTGCAGCAGGAGAGCCTGGGCATGGAAACCTGCAGGTGTGTGCATCAGACTTAAATCTGATGTTAATGCAAATAGCAGGGCAGCATAAATCAGGGGGTCAGGCATTGCCAGGAGAAAACCGTGTGATGGTTATTGCGAAATGAAGTGCCAGAGGAATCAATATGCCAGTATATCTCACTTGGCTGGAAAGACACAAGGGGTTACCGAGGGCCAAGGGAGCAGGGGGCCTCGATTTTGCATCCACAGGGCACAATAAATCTGCCCCGGTGTGCACATGTGTGGAGACGTTTCCCATCGGCACGTTCTGCCACCAAGCCGGAATCGTACGTTTAGAACGCAAGACCCGTTTAACGGCGAGCACGGCGTCTGCTGGGGAGGAGAGACGCAGCCCAGTCAATTAACGAGGCTCTAATAAACTACTCAGTGCAATCAGGAGATCAGATTGCTGATGGCTAATTAATGCTCCTCGTTGTTGCTCCTGAATGAATTTCCACCAAGTCCATGTAATTGCATCCGACCAATCAATAGATTTTTATGCTCACAAAGGTTGCCAGTTTAATATCGTGCCTATATGAGCTATCTCTCAACTGCGAGGAATAAAGTGGATTGGGATTTGCACCAAACCGGCACTAAATGTCAATGTATACGGTCTAATGTCATCCCAACGTCTAATCTATCATATACCTCCCCGTGATGTCTGAGAAACCAAGTACACCATCCTCCTCTGACTGCCTCGGAAAGGGCCGCCCGTTAAAATGGCTACCTCAGCAGTTCCCGTTGGCTCGTCATCACGAATTTAAGAGACGACCTGCTTCTTCGTGACGTTCTGCAAAACACGGAAATCTGTCAATTAAGCATCGATGTTTTAATTACATAAAGATGAGAATAATCTGTTTTATAATTAAATGGCTATTTATTTGTAGTCTTATACAATTCGGCCAAAATATATAACGAATCCAACCCCTGGACTCCCATTCGGGTTCGAAGCATATGGACTATTCACACTTCTTCTACCATCAGGTCGGAGGTACAGAAGTGCGAAATGCAAAACGAGCAGATTAAAGAACACTTCCCCCCCCCCCACAGCCATTAGACTCATGAACAGCTGAGCTGATGACCACCTCATAGACTTAAAGCATTTCTTAACCCCCCATAGGACTGTTGCGATATAATGTAGCTCTGCGCAATGCAAATAATCTCACAATAAGTATATAGAGTGTGTGTGTGTGTGTGTGTGTGTGTGTGTGTGTGTGTGTGTGTGGTGTGTGTGTTTTCTGTTTTTAATATATTTATATTTTTTAGGCGGCACGGTGGCTTAGTGGTCAGCACGTTCGCCTCTCAGCGTTAGGAATTCCCAGTTTGAATCCCCATCTGGGTGGAGTTTGCATGTTCTCCCCGTGTCTGCGTGGGTTTCCTCCGGGTTCTCCGGTTTCCTCCCACAGTCTAAAAACATGGATCAAGTCAATTGAATTCTCAAAAATTGCCCCCTATAGAGTGTGTGTGTGTGAGTGAGTGTGTGCCCAGCGATGGATTGGCGCCCGGTCCTGGGTCTATTTGCCCAGCGCCCGAGACGTTCTCCCCTGGATGGGCATGGGGAACCCCACCGCGACCCTAATAGAGGATAAAGCGGGAGATAATGAAAGAATGAATTATATATTTTTTATTATTATTACTATATTTACTTTTTCTTACTCATCCACGGCGGGACAGTGAAGTCAGAATTTCATTGCGAAGGGAAACATGTTTCTGTACGTGCATATGGCAATAAATGCTTTGAATCTTGAAGCATTTTGAATTAATGGGTTTTTTTTTTTTAGTTTAATGAATAAAACATATAAACTAATCTCTCGTGTGTTTGTGTCCCCTTCAGGTCTCCAGGACAAAGAGGAACAGGACTAGTATGCAGTTTTTCTGTGGTTTCTGGTGAGTTTTGTGTGTGTGTGTGTGTGTGTGTGTGTGTGTGTGTGTGTGTGTGTGTAAAGGCATAATTACGAGGGTGAAATATCTAAATGGGTCATTGGTTTATAGATAACCTTTAATATTAAAAATAGAAAGATATTGATCTCTTACATCAAAGTCACATCCTGTCGTTATCGTTATTCTGAAGTTGAATTCACAGTCACTGCATCGCATTCCTGCCGAAAAAAAAATAAAAACCACAGAGAGCGCGTTGCATCACCCACTTCGGTTCGACCTGCCAGCGAGTTCTGGATGTTTTTAAAATACACACTATAATTTATTAAGTATGAAGTTACTCAGTTACTCCGTGTTTAAATTGCTGTGCAGATGTCATTATATTTTAAACCTAATAACCTTTCGGGGTCGAACCCTGAGCACATACGTGTAAATAAGAGTTGGGACGGGACGTCTGCATCTTTTAATGAGCCCCGAGAATCCGATTTCACGAAGGTCTTACTGAGCCTGCCATCCTTTTGGTGCCGGTGCTGTTTAACGCTTTATTTTGATGCCCCACTGTTTTTTATGTGAACAAGTAATTATCATATAAATAGGACACTTTTTATGAGAATTTTTTCAAAAACACCTTTAACATGGCGCGCAGATGTTGCGGTAATCTTAGATAATGAGATAGCTACGTTTTGTGGTTTGACTAATCAACACCGTCGCAGTGTTTTTCATTTCTTTCTTTTTTTCTTTTTTTTTTTTGTTTAATTCATTAATCTACTCAAGTCTTCGAGTTTTATAGCTCTGAAGTGGTACACTTGTAAACCAACAGGCTTGTTCTCTCATAAGGATCCTGATGTGATCCTGTGTGTTGGCAGCCTCTTTCCTTTCACACACACACACACACACACACACACAGGCCTTCACCATGGCAAAACACAAACATTACAGTTGTCCTCTGCCATTTTTCCCTTCCCTCGTCCCACAGGGCTCCATCATGGGTCCGCTTCTCTTCATTAGTAGTCATTGATGTCTGGCTCTGTTGCGCAGCCGTAGGCCGGTTCCCTCGCGGTCATGCTCATTACCCCCCCCCTCCCCCCGGCATGACCTAGCCTTGAACTCTGATTCATTGGCTGAAGGTCAGGAGTCAGAGGTCAGGGGTCAGGGTGAGTGACTGAGGTCAGCATGCTGGCTTGGATTAAGAGGCAACACCTTGTTTGCTGCTCTGACTGCGCAGTCGTGTGTCACCACACCATGCAGCCCTCAGCCTGAGGTGATCCGGTTCTAAAGTCCGTCCGATGCGTGTACCGCCGTGGCCGTGTATGACCTTAGACCCACGTTAGCATCGGCTCAGTGTCGATTAGTACTTGCTGTTCCCTCTGTAGCCTGAAGTAAAGTCCTGGACACGTTTCTAAAATGCTGACGTAAGCAGAAAACTGACAGAACCCTGGTGAACGTGATGATGGAATGATGAGCGTGTTTTTAGGGGGTGACCCTCTGAGGTTATTTTGTGTTACATGTTTTGTTTTAGGGCGGCATGGCGGCTTAGTGGTTTAGCATGTTCTCCTCTCAGCGCTGGGGATTCCCGGTTCGAATCCCGATCTGGGTGGAGTTTCCATGTTCTTCCCGTGCCCGCGTGGGTTTCCTCCGGGTTCTCCGGTTTCCTCCCACAGTCCAAAAAACATGGATTGAGGGCAATTGAATTCTCTAAATTGCCCCATATAGAGTGTGTCTGTGTGAGTGAGTGTGTGTCCAGTGATAGATTGCCGTCCTGTTCTGGGTGTATCTGCCCAGCACCCGAAATGCCCCCCCGACCCTAGTAGGGGGGATAAAGCTGAAGATGATGGATGGCTGGATAGATGTTGTGTTTTATATTTAAAGCTCGTTACTTGTTCTGTTGTGAAAATACGGCGTGTCGCGTCCAAAACAAACGTGGTTTTGTAATCTCTGTACGTCTGAGAGTCGATCCTCGTGTAGAAATGTTTTCATTCAGCAATAACGGGTACAGCGCGTCGAACACACAGCAAAACACAAAAAAACAGACACCTTTTAGCAGGAATTAAATGAGAAATGGGGCGTGGGGATGCAACGCTAATGAAAACCTGCTTCATACCAGTCACGACCTTTCGGAGGGTTTTTTATTTTCTTCCAAATCAAAGGCTTCGACCCTGTTTCCAGTTGAAAGTGGCTCACTTACAGGACCTGGTCTCGAGTCTTTGACCCACTTAGGCCCCTCAAAGCCCTGATGCCAGCGCATGCTGCTGTTTTCTCTCTGCTTGAGCAGAGATTATAATAAAACTTTGTGTAAAACACTGCAGAAATAACACATTACGGATTGTATTACCGAGTCAGGAAACTCCCTTTTCCCCCCGGACGGCACAAATTGCTAAAAAGCCAAGTGGAGTGGAGAGTAGCGCTGCATGCTGGGCTGACTGACACCGTGGAATGGAAGGTTCATGTCTGTGGTTGGGCGAGTGGCGGACCTCTTTTCTTTCTCCCTCTAATATATATGTCAGTACGGTCAGAGGTAGAGCCACATCTGAGACGGCCTTTTCTTTTCCCTGCTTTTTTTTTTTTTTTTTTTCTTGCCATTTTTCTTTTTTCGAGCGAGATCCAGGTCAGCGATAATCCCTCTCTCCACTCATTAAAGAGAGCTGAATAAACACAGGCCTCTTCCAGTTGTTCCTGCAAATTTCCTCACAGGCATCAGGAGAGCCGACGACGGGCCGGGGCTTCAAAGAGACGCCGGACCGAAGGGGGGTACCGGGGGGGCCCAGGGCAGAACACAAGACCGCCACTTAGGACACCTAGCCAGGGAGAGAGAGGCGAGTCGTAGGGGTAGGGGGGGACCCAGACAGCCCACAATTCATTTTCATCCCGCTGCACTTCCTGTCTGTCGGCTATGAGGGGCAGTACTTGGCTAGAAGTGTGTGGAAGCAATTAAGGAAAGTAAAATAACGAGGGCAACTTCACAGCGAGCGCGAGAATGGGCTTTACTCGGGGATATAATTGCTTATTTGATACTCCGCGAGATGATTAAATTGTTTAAATTGTATCTCGGGGTTCTAAGAAAATTATCCATTATATTTTATTATGTCACTTTACTGATAGTAAATATTGTTGTGTTGCTACATATTGCTCATATAAGGGGGGGGGGGGGGGGGGGGGGGGGGGGGGGGGGGGGGGGGGGGGGGGGGGGGGGGGGGGGGGGGGGGGGGGGGGGGGGGGGGGGGGGGGGGGGGGGGGGTGTTGCTACATATTGCTCATATAAAAAGGATTGCAGTGGAGTTTGTTTTTTTTTATTTGAGAAGTTTATTGCCTCCTCGCGTTTGTGTGAGTCTGGGCATGGCTTTATAGGAGCCCCCCCCCCCCCCGTAATGATGCCCTCGGTCTGAAATCATTAATATATAGAGACGCTGAGCGGTTCTCCGGGAGCTTGCGGTACCTGCAGAGATGCCGCCGTCCATCGCGGCACGTTGCGAAGGAGCATGCGGCCACACGGAGCTCATACCCAACCGCAAACACAAACCCTTCAGTTGATAAGCAGCACGGACAGCTCATGGCTTACACACGCTGAACTAATGCCACACACCGCAGAGTACACACCGTTCGAAGGCAAATACTACGCAGTCGGCGACGCGCACGTGCAGAGGAATGTAGGGACGGCCATTACAGCGCCCCAGAGCAAACACACGGCCGGCGTACGGGGAGCGAGACGACGCTGCGCCCGACACGGCTCTTCTTATTCGGCCTGACAGTTCATACTGATTGTATAAGTTAAGGTCAATGCACACAGGCTTCGGAAATTAGAAACAAACGTGCCCCAGTTTCGCGGCAACTGGCAGAAAGAGTGCGATGCCGTTTTGATTCGCCGGATGCTTCCGATAATTACTGGCCACTTTTTATTTATTTATTTTTTTTTTAAAGGTCATAATCACGGGCCATTTAAGTTAAAGGTGGCGGCTGACGCGCCGAGTGCGAGCACAAAATTAATGATTCAAACAACCGCGGGTTGCTAAACGGCGACGAAGGATTTTGAAGGTGACCGGCTGCGGCTCGCTCGCTATTTGCGTTTTTTTGTTTTTGTTTTTTACACTAAACAGTCGAGCGTTTTTACATCCTGTTGTTTTTATTTGGCATGCTTAAGGCATCCTTCCATGATGTGCATTCTATAAACGAAGGACATGCATTAATTCCACGTACAATCCGCTGATTGATTCTGAGTCGGCTAATTGAAAAGTGCTCTGTGTATTTCCAAATGAGATCTAATTAATGAACTTAAAGATATCGATCAGCGCTGCTCTTTCGCGGCCTGGTAATGAATGTCTGCACCGTTTGGAAAAATGTCCAAGCCAGAAGTTTCCTCGACTGGGGAGGGGGGGGCGATTATTATGCCTGAGAATAGGGGGAAGATGGAGGGACGGGGGGGGATGGGAAGAGTTCAAGGCCAGAGTGAGGGATGCACTGACCCCAGAGGTCAGAACAGAGCGCCGTATGGTGTGAAGCCTCAGAGGACTGCAGTGGGTAATATAATGTCCGGCTTAAAGTCAAACTAGATGGGCCTCCGGGGAGGGAGGGAGGGAGGGAGGGTCACGGAATCTCCCTGCAGCCTTCTCCACATGGTCAAGCGCTGGTCAGATCCACCAGCCACCATCCATCCATCCATCCATTATATTCCACTTTATCCTCTATTAGGGGGGGGGGGGGGTGACCCATGTCCATCCAGGGGAGAAAGTTTTGGGGCGCTGGGCAGATACATCCAGGACAGGACACCAATCTATCACTGGACACACACTCACACACACACACACACTCTATATGGGGTAATTACGGAGAATTCAATTGACTTGATCCATGTTTCCGGAGGAAACCGGAGAACCCGGAGGAAACCCACGCAGACACAGGTAGAACATGGAGACTCCACCCAGATTGGGATTTGAACCGGGAATCCTCAACACTGAGAGGAGAACGTGCTAAACCACTAAGACACAATGCCGCCCCCACCAGTCACCCGAATTGAAATAATAACCAAGAAAACATATTCACCTGTACAAGCCTAAACAAGAGGATTTCAGTACCCCCCCCCCCATTACATCTTTTTGTTTCCTGTATGAACTGCTGGTGTTCTCTCTTGCCTCATATTCGGGGGTCATATGGTCAGGCAGCCCGAAAACCCAAATTTGTGGGAGGAACGTTCTTGCTGGGGTTCTGGGGAGTGATTTGTATTCCGGTCCCAGCGCGAGGGAAATAAGTTGATTGAATACTGCGTAATGTAAGCACACGAATATTCCACATGTACAACTTCACAGTCAGCCGTGACATTGAACAATAGTTTAAGGCATTTTCATTTAATCAATCCGGAATAATTCTATAAGCTTTACCCACCATGTCCCCGAAAGTCTAAATCTGAAAACCTGAAATCTGAATGCTGCAATAAATCTTCTTTCATCTTATGTGATTCAATTGCTCGGCTGTATGCGTAAATAATGTTTGAACCAGACTTTAACTCGGCTTCCAAAAAAAAAAAAAAAAACTCTGTTTATGCGATTTTTCGCAGAAAAATAAAGCAATTTATGATAATTAAAGTAATGCTGCCCAGACGGGGGAATTGAGCTTAACAACACTGAAACAAATGCTAATAGCTCTTAAAAGGGCAGGACAGCAAAAAGAAGCCTTTTTTTTTTTTTTTTTTTTGGTTTAAAGAGGCATTCAGACTCGTTTCTGAATATTTACTAATTCTGCCTGAGTAGCGGGGTCCAGACACCTTGCTTAGTAATATTTGATTTGATAAGTTGGGATTTTCCATTAGATCAGATCCCCCCTCCCTCCCCTATCGCAATCTTATCTTCCTCACGGTCAGCATCCTGAGCATCCTCAGCATCCTCGGTTCTCTCGTCCAGCGTCGCTCCTTATATTTAATGTCAGATGAAAGAGACAAATAGCCGCACACCGCTGCTGGCACTCAGGGCTTGGATCAATCGGAGACCCAGCAGTAATTAACTATTTGCTAAACTTACACCATTGATTTCCATTTAATGCTGAGCGTGAGGCTTTAAATGAAGACCGATACCTAGGTGTTAGGAGTGTGTGTGTGTGTGTGTGTGTGTGTGTGTGTGTTGGGGAGGGTGCATTGTATCGTGCTAGGAGATGTGTGCAAAGACTTTGGGATCTGATAAATTGGCCCCTCTTTAATTGGTAGAGGAACAGGACGAGTGCAGTCCGTTCAGAGAGGTAGAGCCGGGTTGGGGTTTAATTGGGGTGGGCTGTGAGCACCAGAGGAGTCCCTGTCATTGTCATCGCTGCACTGGTTTATGATTTCCCCGCACTAACTACACTGATTGCTCTCAGACACAGTGGGGATGGTCACGTGACCCGGCCACGTTCTTTACACCCCCCCCCCCCCCCACTGTCTTTCTTCTCATTGTCCACTCCCCATCTCGTCCTCTCAAACTCTAGCAATTTCTCCAGATCTGTATCTCGGTCCACACTATCTTTGTATAGCCGAGCTGGAAGACTTATTAAATTCTTGAGAGGGTTAATGAATAGGATGCTGTCATAGGCCTCGCAAAGCCTTTGTATTACAACAGTCCATCAAGGGCTTCTATTGTTTGCACATTCTAATTGAATCTGTACAAACACAATCTCGCGCCCAAAGCACACTCGCCATCACGGCTGCGGTCTTCCTTTGAGCCATGTGCGAGGAATAAAATAAAAAATTAAAAAATAAATGAAAAAAGGGCACAGGCGCTTTTCCGAAGTTGGTTTTTGCTTTGAAAATGTCAGCGCGCATATCAAACAAAAGCGTTTGATCGAATGCAAAGAACTCGAAGGCAAACGGGGCAAACATGGAGCATCCACGCTGGATTCTTACTTCCAAGCGCTTGTGCGTCAGATGAAGTTATAGGGACGGATTAAGGGTTCGTACAGATTCCAGCTTTAGTGTTAGAGTCATCAGTTTCATGTGGAATCATTAGAACAACCTTTCCCGCTCGCGCCGTCGCACTCGCGCAGGCCCCGTGGGTCCCGGCGGGTGCTTGGCGGCTCCGCGGTGTTTCCCCGGCTCACTTACGGCACTGTCACTCGCAGGCAAATAAACTTGACTCGAAACTAAGGTAATCCAAACTGGAGGTCAATGCAGCCTAATGGGCGGATCAATAGCCATTATGTCGCCTTTTCGTTGGGCAAAAGATACCAATCTGTGTTTGCTGTTTGGGATGTTTGAGGCACGACTGATACCGACTGTGTATGTGATGTTAGATATGTTACGGGGACCCCCGGCCTCTGCTATAGCCTTTTAAGTTTGTGGTTTTATCACTTTATCCTCTATTAGGGTCGCGGGGGGGGGGTCCCCATGCCCATCCAGGGGAGAACGTTTCAGGCGCTGGGCAGATACACCCAGGACAGGACGCCAATCTATCGCTGGGCACACACTCACTCACACAGACACACTCTATATGGGGCAATTTGGAGAATTCAGTTGCCCTTGATCCATTTTAGACCAAAATTGTGGTTTTAAATCGATTTTTAAATGTAATTTTTTAATGTTATCGTGTCAAACACACACTCCTGGCGATGATCAATGAAATTGGTTAAGATTGCAAACCCACCCCCTTCATCCCACTGCTTTAATGACATAATAAATATGATCTGTGATAACTACCGTAGGGGATCGTCCTTTTAACGTCGTTTACAGTCACACGTGGCTTTGGTTAAAGGTTAAAGGCACCATGTCCAGAAAAAGGGGCATGAAACTTCCAAAACCTGTTCATTATTTGGACCATCCTTTAATCCGAACGAACGGGCCGGCGTCCTTCAGGATCACACAGAGCGTTAAGTACAGTGCAGAGTGAGGTCCGGAATAACTCCAGAGTACTTCCAAGAGGACGGAGAAAAAAGGGGTGTCCGCGAAACCTCGGCTTTCTTCTCAAAACGCCGCTGCCTCTGCCTAACTGAAATAGAAAGCGACCGTACGGATGCGTCTCCCGCTCACGTTCAGCTTTACTTCTGTCTCTGGGTGGTTCTGTTTGTACGGGCACATCGAATCGTCAGAGGTAACGAGCCGAGGGTGAGCGTCCTCTTTGTTCAAAATAACACCATGTTAAAGTAAATAAGGTCCTCCGTCAGCTAGAAACAGAGCAAGTTTATATCTTGCTGGAGAAATTAACCTTTTCTTCTCCCTTACACATTACTAATTGTGTGTGTGTGTGTGAGTGTGTGTGTGTGTGTGTGTGTGTGTGTGTGTGTCCTCACAAGCTGTAATTGCATTATATGGATGACGCACTCTCTTACCCTGTTTAAACTCACAGTAATTGGCAGTGAAGAGTGAGGCAGAGATGCTCGTTGTGATGCACACTGACCATCGTCTCGAGTTTTTTAAAAAAATGAATATAATAAGCAAACCATTTGTTTGTTCAGAATCTATATTTCTAAGGCAATAATACTCTTGAGATTTGGTCCCTTCCCGTGATCAGATAACCATCGTCCTTTAAGATTTAGGAAAAGGCTCCACGGGTGAGACTTTTATTTTGTATTTTTAATCGCGTCTGACGCAGTTTTTTCTTGATAGATAATAATCCGTAAGGCTTTAAAAATGCAATATCGCTTTATGATCCTTGCAGCTGATTGATGGTGAACCGTACCTGCATCCATCATGGACATAAAAGTCTCCGTGATGCGTGTAAAATAACTGATACATTTGCTGCAGTGCCATTGTTGAACCGTTGTTGTGTCAGAATTCTATTTATTAAAATTTTTTTTTAAGTACGATGCTTAGCTAGTGTCTTCAGTCCCGATGGATTTCCTCCTGACGTTGGTTGGTTGTCTTTATTTTTTATTTTTGCATTTCAGCCTTTATTTATTTCTTTATTTCTATATGTTTTTTTATTATTATTATATATTTTTATTATTTCCCCCAATCTCACTTTCTAATATCTCTCCTGTCACCACATCCTGGACAGCAGTTCCCATTTCCCTCTCTCTCACGCTCTCACCCCCCCCCCCCACCCCCAATTTCAACAGTGGACCTCAGAGCCGTTGCCATGTCAACCAGACAGCATATTACCATGGCAACGGGTCTGTGTGCCGCGAGCCTGCTGATTAGGATGAGATGTCTAGTGCAGCCTGGCCAACGGAGGGATGCGAAGAAACCGAAAGGTGTGGAAGGACGTGAGGGGGGGAACTGGGCGGAGCTGTGGCTGAATGTCTGGACATGATCATTAAGTGTGTTCATGGAGTCGCGGTGCTGATATGAACATAGAGATCCGTTTATTTGTCGTGACGGTGCATCTCAATCCTTTTGTTTGGGATCCGGCACACTCTCCCTCTCCTCGTGAGTTTATAGTTCTCACCGGAGATCTCGGTTCCACTAACAGAACCCTGTCCTGTCTGTATGGTTCCCTGCTCCGTTCCCTCGGTCTGGTTTGGGACTACCGCTGTCGTTACAGCAAATCATGCTGGATGTGGGTAGAGGGTAGAGCAGTGTGTATGATGCACCATTTGAACATATTCATTCATTCATTCATTCATTATCTCCCGCTTATCCTCTATTAGGGTCGTGCGGGGGGGGGGGGGGGGGGGGGGGGGGGGGGGGGGGGGGGGGGGGGGGGGGGGGGGGGGGGGGGGGGGGGGGGGGGGGGGGGGGGGGGGGGGGGGGGGGGGACGTCTCGGGCGCTGGGCAGATAGACCCAGGACAGGGCGCCAATCCATCGCTGGGCACACACTCACTCACACAGACACACTCTAAATGGGGCAATTTTGAGGATTCAATTAACTTGATCCATGTTTTTGGACTGTGGGAGGAAACCGGAGAACCCGGAGGAAACCCACGCAGACACGGGGAGAACATGGAAACTCCACCCAGATGGGGATTCGAACCGGGAATCCCTAGCGCTGAGAGGAGAACGTGCCAAACCACTAAGCCACCGTGCTGCCCTCATTTGAACATATTATTGGATTAATTTATTTGTTTGATTTCTGATTTGGAAAAGCCCAGCCCATAGCCACATGGGTATTTAGGGCAACTGTTTGCTTTGTATGCCAACTGAGAACAGTTTAGGGAGGGACTCTTCCTGTGGAAGCATTAAGGCAGGTGGGGTTGTTGTGGAAGAACTTTGGCCCAGATCTCAATCCCACCGAAGACCTCTGAAACGACCTGCAATGGATATTGTGAGCCAGGACCTGTTTACCATGAGTGTCTGACCTCACCAATGCTCTTTTACATCCACACACACACACACACACACACACCCATATATATATATATACTTGCCCACCTCAGTTTGCTCCGGTCCACCATTAAAGGCGTATTAGACGGGATCTAATTAGAAATAGAAAATGAGAAAAAGAATCCCAGACAAAGGGAAAAAATGACCCATCCTGTTTGTCAGCTCGATCAGGACAGCAATTACAGACTATTTATTATTCGTCCCGCAGTTAAATAAGAGCTTGACATTTCAATAACAATAATAAGGATGATGTGGTAAAAAGCCTCCACTAACTACCAGTCTCCTAATTGCTTGGCTCATGGACTAAACAGCAGGGGGGGGGGGAGGTTTATTTCCTCATTTGTACCTTTCAGCTGGGTGCAGGGCGGCCTCACCCACCAAAAGTCCCCGCCGAAAAAACCCAACGCATGGAACCATGCTGCCAATGCCTCACCAACAGGATTTTCCCATTGTTGCCCGCTGCCGCTTTCTTTGCACCGTTCATTTACACACCCCCCCCCCCCGCGCCCCAACCGACCCTCACATATGGTATGAGACCCATATATCAAAGGCTCAACTCGTCACCTCGACTTAACTTTGTTTTAAAGAGTGAGTAAATAATGCGGCTGTGATTGACGCCGGGCAGCGTCCACCGTTCTCACATCTTCGTACTTCATGGTTTCGGGTGGCGCCGCTTCATCGTTCGTCGCTCGTCCGCGTTCGCCTTTCCCTTTTCTCATTCTTCATTATTCTTGCTCTCGATTGCCCCCCCCCCCTGCGATGCCCCCGTTCTGAACTCTGCAGCACCTCATTAAGATTGTGTATGGCTGCAGGTCTCATTGCCTGAGCTGGAGGTGGAAGAATAGCACGTAATTATGAAGTGGAGATGGTATTACACCCATCAGAAATGATGGTTTATTCTGAAACATAAAGTCCATGCAGGCTCACAAGTATGACGTGAAGGGAGGCGGGGTGATGGGTGAAGAGGTCAGTCAGTCCATCACACACACACACACACACACACACACACACACACACACACACACACACACACACACACACACACACACCTTAAATACACCTGTAAATACGACTGCTACTCCTATTAGAACTAGTCTTATTACATTCACTAAGTTCATTTATTTATGAAGTGCTTTTTACAACTGTACATCGTCACAAAGCAGCTTTAAGAGTTAAAAGCCTTTAAAAGAGCGAGCCGAAGCGAAAGTGGCAAGAAAAAACTCCCTGTTATGTTGTTATTTTAAGAAAGAAACCTTGGGAGGACTGATGCTCCGTAGGGGGACTCATCCTTCTTGTGCGGTAGGGGCAGCATCAACAGTGTAGGACAGCCGTACAGATGGTGTCGAGACCGGGTGACCATGTTTAACAAATGGAAAAACTCTAACAACTGGAAAACTATGTAAGTCCATTAAGGGTGTCCTGCAGGACCGCCAGTCCAATTAATATCCAGGTTCCATCCAGTAATCAGAGCCATGGATGAAGACATACTATTTCCTTCCATCCATTATTTTCTGCTCAATCCTCTACTAGGGTCATGGTTGGGGGGGGGGGGCATTTCAGGCGCTGGGTTGATACACCCAGGACACGGTTCCAATCTATCGCTGGCCACACACTCAATCGCACAAACACATAGAGCCTATATGGGGCAATTGAGAGCAAAAGAGCAATTGAGCTTGAATCCGTGTTTTCGGACTGTGGAAGGGAACCGGAGAACCTGGTGGAAACCTACGCACACAGAAGGAAAACATGGAACCTTCACCCCGGTCGAGATTCGAACCTTTTATTCATTCATCATCTTCCACTTTATCCTCTATTAGGGTCGCGGTGGGGTTCCCCATGGCCATCCAGGGGAGAACATCTCAGGCGCTGGGCAGATAGACCCAGGACAGGGCGCCAATCTATCGCTGGGCACACACTCACTCACACAGACACACTTTATATGGGGCAATTTGGAGAATTCAATTGCCTTGATCCATGTTTTTGGACTGTGGGAGGAAACCGGAGAACCCGGAGGAAACCCACGCAGACACGGGGAGAACGTGGAAACTCCACCCAGATGGGGATTCGAACCGGGCATCCCTAGCGCTGAGAGGAGAACATGCCAAACCACTAAGCCACCGTGCCGCCGAGATTCGAACCTCTTTCAGTTATTTCTGAGAGGAAGACATGTCCGCATTGCCCGCACGCGTCTCCTTTTCTCCATTGATTAATCGTTCTATTTATTTGTGAGAACCTTTGTAACGTGAGCAGAACTGAAACCGTCCTGTAGTAGAAAAGCCCTGCATCCGCGTCTGCATCCGCGTCTGCATCTGCGTCTGCATCTGCAAGACCTAGAAAAAGTCTCTGCAATGTTTTCGTTTCCTTTTTTCTCACAACGCTGCGGTTATATTTATCTGCAGCGTTTATTCCCGTGATGCGTCCGGCTCTTGAACGGCGGGATCTCGGTCTGGAAGTCCGCGTGGCCTTCGGAGTGAATCGAGCTCCAGCGCCGAGGTGTTTCTAAAACACTCTGCGAGGCTTCCATTTTTTATTATTTTTTTTTTACCCCATCTATCTCCTTGCGGGAACGAAAACGAAAACAGTTATTCTTTGACATTTGGCTACACTTTTGTTCCAGAGACACTCCAATTATGTCTTTGAACTGTTCCACAGTGCGTCTGCACACATGCAGCGGAAAGACAGATGCGCAGACAGAAAGAGCGTACGAAAGGAGTCGGTTCCTCACCTCGGGGGTTTGGGGCAGTGCATGAGCGATGTCTCCCCAGGGGGGTGATATTTTATAGTTTGTGTCCATCAGTGGCGTGGCCCGGGGCGCTGGGGTTGACAGTAAGTGCTCTCAACATCGCTGACGCTGATTCATCTGCGCCATGACATACGGGGGGGGTTGGAGGAGGGGGGAGAAAACACAATGAGAGGGGAGACATTGCATGTAGGTAAATGGAAAAAATAAAAAAGGTGGAAAATGTAAGGAAAATGTGAAGGAAACAAATTACAGGGTTTTTTTTTATACTCTATACACCACCCCTATTACAGGTTAGTCCAGACCTTACCTTCAGTCTGTGTGTGTGTGTGTGTGTGTGAGTGTGTGTGAGATGAGGTGGGGGTGGAGTTGCTTGAGAGGGAGAACCCCAATATAATGTGGCATTTCAATTTCACATTTTCCCCTCTCACTCTCGGTGCAGCGTACTCCTCTTCTACATATATATAGAGGAGAAAGAGAATGGCAGCCAGACTTCAGGATGTGCATACTAAGCAATCAATGTGTCACCTCGTCCTGACAGTCCGGCTCATTTTTTTTTTCTCCATACTGGGGGCCTCTTTCATTTTTTTTTTTTTTTCTTGTCAGCAGAAGGTAATTTGCTGTATTGTGATTCAGGCCAAAAGCTCTGTGATGAGGGGACTTCTGATAGGCTTGCCCCCCTCTAACCCCCCCCCCCCCACCACCACCTCTCGCGCCCCTTCCAAACAGACACACACACACACACACACACACGTGCCCCATAAGGTCTCATTTGCACCCCTCCTTTTCAGTTCGGGTCCCATCTCCAATGCGAGGCTAGCTGTTAAAAGTGATAAGCGTGCAGAGTGGCGTGGGGTCCCCTGATTAATAAAAGATGGGGCTGCTCCCTATCTCCCATAGGGGTGGCCTTTCTGAATGCCCTCCCCCAGCTGAGATGCTGCACACAATGCCTCCTGCACAGGCACAATGGACAGGAAGCGGAGGGAGAATGAAGCAATCGTAAAAAAAAAAAATATATATATATATATATATATATATATATATATATATATATATATATATATAAAACATTAAAGCAGCCCCTGCCCCGTGCCCTCTCACCCTGCTGGACCTGATCTACACTGTATGGATATTAATGACTGGGGCTTCTGAGAGAGTGATCCCAGAAAACGGGGCTGTGTACACTTCCGTAATTAGGTCTGAGGCGCAATGATGGTTTGTTTGGGTCTTTTTTTTTTAGATTCAGGATTTTAACAGGTTTGAAATTTCCTTTGTGGATTCACTATTCATTCCATCATCTCTGCGATATCTCCTGTTCCACTGACACCACCAGCTCATCAAATGAGAAAGAACAACCCCCGTACTTTACAGTTGGAGTAAAACCTTGACTCCATTCGTCCACAGAATGTGTTTTTTAAAGGTTTCCATTTTCTGTATAAGGGTTTAATCGTAAGGGTTGCGATTAAGATAAGATAGGATAAGGTGGCTTAGTGGTTTAGCACATTCTCCTCTCAGCACTAGGGATTCCCAGTTTGAATCCCAATCTGGGTGGAGTTTCCATGTTCTCCCCGTGTCCGCGTGGGTTTCCTTCGGGTTCTCCAGTGTCCTCCCACAGTCCGAAAACATGGATCAAGGTCAATTGAATTCTCCAATTTGCCTCATATAGAGTGTGTCTGTGTGCGTGAGTGTGTGTCCGGCGATAGATTGGCGCCCTGTCCTGGGTCTATCTGCCCAGCGCCCAAAACGTTTTCCCCTGGATGGGCATGGGGAACCACCTCGTGGCCCTAGTAGAGGATAAAGCGGGAGATAATGGATGGATGGAATATAGGATAATATAGGGGAAATTCACATTCTCATTATTATTACTGACGTATTGTCGATTATAACTCACACCACTTAAAGATTCGGGTGATCACGTGGGTCTTTGCTTTGCCTTCGTAACCGGCACACGACCCGTTCGATGGCAGAGTTGTCTCGGTTTTCCGATGTTACTTTCAGCCCCACTTTACCTGAACTGTCATTTCTTTATCACGTTGAAGGATCTCGCAGGCTGAACGTTCTTGACCGTCGTCTTTAAGCCTTGCCCTGTCTTGTGGGTATCGATTACTTTTGTTCTCAGATCTCTGGAACGATGCTCAGGGCAGCACCGAGTTACAGAGCGTTAACTCAAGATTCGAAGAGTCCGAAGAGCCCCATGATTTGTTGAGAGCTTGTATTAAAAAAAAAATTTCATAAATGAAATAAATAAAACCGTGAGGGTCGTGGTAGTGGCTGCCGGCCAAAGCTGTGATTTAGATTTGCGTGTGTTTTTGTTGTTGCTATTAAAATGTAAAGGTGTGAGGATTTGCTTTTTAATGCGATTCGTATCGATGTTGGTGTTTTGCGGCGTCTTAATTCAGACAAAACGGCGATATGTGTCATTTGGCCAAAGATGCAGATCACTCATGATCCGCGCTCCATGCAGCTTGCACCCTGATAAACAGACAGACTCGCAGCCTCCCGGGCTCTCAGGGATGCGAGATGTCAAGGGCAGCGTCTCAGCGGGGTTTTTGTGTAGCGTCTGATGCGGGAGCCTTCATCTTTAAATAAATTCCACTCCCCGCTTGGAGCCAGACAATAGCGGGACACTCTAATTTTCCGCCGGGTAATGGCAATAATATTAAGATGAAACGGGTCAAAGGTGAGCTTGGGAATGGGCTGAGGTCATTGCTTTCTGTCGTGTAGATAAAAATTGAGGCACCGCAATCGCTTTAATTTGATTTTTTTATGAATGCCAGCCATCTCTCACAAATCAAGCAGACAGCTGAGGAATATTGCATTTGGTGTAGTTGCTTATGAATATGAAATTTCGCCACCAAAAAAAAAAAAAAAAGAGCCAAATCGAATTCCCCCATAAAAGATGAACAGAATATATATCTTTCATACGACGGGCAAATCTAATTGTGCACGCTGCTGTTTTGTCTCATGTTCGGGTTTCTGTTTGCTTTTAATTCCTTTGTTGCTGGCGACCTTTTCCCCGGGCTCATCCCACATGGATTGACATGTTAACCCAACACGCACATGACCTTGGTTTTGCTTTCGGCCTTCATTTCATAAGTACATATTCATCTGGACACATTGGCTGAGACTCACGAGAGAATCACGTTAAATTTAACAAGTTAAAATTTATTTTATAACCAAAATATTTTGGGTGTGCCCAGCGATGGATTGGCGCCCTGTCCTGGGTCTATCTGCCCAGCGCCCGAGACGTTCTCCCCTGGATGGGCATGGGGAACCCCACCGCGACCCTAGTAGAGGATAAAGTGGGAGATAATGAATGAATGAATGAATGAATGAAAATATTTTGGTTATTTTTTTACTTTAAATATCTGGGTGGAGTTTCCATGTTCTCCCCGTGTCCGCGTGGGTTTCCTCCGGGTTCTCCAGTTTCCTCCCACAGTCCAAAAACATGGATTAAACATGGATCTCCCCATCCAGGGGAGAACGTTTTGGGCGCTGGGCAGATACATCCAGGACGGGACGCCAATCTATCACTGGACACACACTCACTCACACAAGCACACTCTATATGGGGCAATTTGGAGAATCCAATTGACCTTAATCCCTGTTTTTGGACTGTGCGAGGAAACCGGAGAACCCGGAGGAAACCCACGCTAAGCCATCGCTCAGTGGTTTGGGTGTTGGGTTATTAATAAAAAGATTGAGGATTCAAATCCCATGTTCATTGAAGTTACCAATGTGGGCCCTTGATTAAGACTCTTAACCCTCATTGCTTCAGGGGTGCTGTCCCTGTGTTCTGACCCCAGCCATCAAGTTGGGATACCTGTAATTGTAAACGCAATGTTTAAAGAAAAGACAATAGGGTTGTCGTGATAACCTGAGCTCTGTGTGCAGGTGTTTTTGTTTTTACCCCTGAACCCCGTGTGAATGATTCATAATTGAGGCCTAAAAGCTTTAAAAGAAGTATAACACCATCATTTAGATCCCAAAAACTGAATACTTTGCAGGTAGACTCCAGTCCCCTGGTTAAAGAACCAGGAGTATCTGCGGGACACCACGTCGGTTCGTCCCTCCCACTCTACTGTGCAAAGCCTGCCAGCGGAGAGGGACACAGAGTAGGACCGCATTTCCCAAAATGCATTGCGTCAGAAGCCGATCTGGGCCTGCGGCACTGTCTCTAACAGCCGCCCTCTGAGGTCGTTGCTCACAGTCATGCAAAGGGCCGGCGTGGCCCCCAGAGCCCGATGACAAACAAGGCCGTGGTGCCGAGGTGTGTGTCAGGGGTGGGTTTTTTTTGTTTGTTTTTTTTTTCCCCCACAAAGCATTTCTATAAAAGCGTAACAGCCCTGTGTTTGCCCTTTCCTCCCCGTACGCGTTCACCGCTCAGCCAACAGGCCCCTGAAGATCTTTTAAAAAGTGCTGATCCAGACACAAGCCTGGCCCCGCCGGCCCCTCCAGTAATTCTCTTCCTCTCCTCGGTGCTCGCCGTGTTCCGTCACTTCTGCTGAATCACGCCAGCTTGTGACGGGCACAGCGCACCAGAGCATGAGTGTGTGTGTGTGTATGGGGGTGTGTGGGGGGGAACTTATTTCAAGGCCTGGAGGTAATTATGGCGCATTAGAAGAGGACTAAATAAATCTGTAGTGCTGCTAATTGTGTGGCAGTGAAAACAATAACTCTCAGCATATGGCCCGGGGCGTCGGGGCGGGGTGGGTTTGGGGGTGGAGGGGTGGGGGGGTTAAGCAAGGCTGGCTCCAGGCCCTGGCATAGGGCCAGTGTCAGGCAACCACAGCAATCACTCAAGTACACCACGCCTTGGCAACACTTCCACCAACGTGCCGGGGTGCAACAACAAAACCAAAAGCCCATCTGAGCCGCAACGCTCCGTCGCCAGCTTCATAAATTAAATCCAAACGAGAAAACGAAGCCACGCAGCTGCAACGCCAGCCTGAACGATCACTCACAACGGGTTTACGCTCGATGCCAAACTCAATCACAACCTGTCTTTTCTTCTTCTCTCCTCTCCACGTCGCTCTTTTCTGTCTGTCTCTCAGGACCGGACCTTCCAAACGTTCGGGAGGCACGTGAGCGGCGCCGGCCTTTGGAATACCTGTAGTCTCTTGGTATGTGAACGCTTTCTTCTTTTCACACCGTATACCCTCCCGAAATGTTTCTCCCTCATACACCGCAGTCTGAATGACATCGGCAGATCCAATCTACAGATTTAATCCCGTCTTAAACGAGGACTCGCATAAGAACTCTGTTTCGAAAGGAAGCCCAGCAAATCGAGCCACGAGTCTTAAATGTGTGTTAAATATGTAACGTTGCATTATAACAAACTTTTATTAGCAGTTCTAAATACGCCAGGCCCGCTTCATCCGAAACAGACACAAACACGTGGTTTTACAGTTTTGTATAAATGTTTGAGTTTCTTTGAAAGTTGAGAATAGAAAATATACCAAAACAGGACAAGGCCATTGGTCTGCAGGCCGTTCTGCTGAACTTCACTTAAAATAATGTGTTATTACTTACTTTCCGTTTCGTTTCGGAAGTCGATGTAAATAATGGACAGAAACTGTTTACAAATCTGCAGACAAGGTGTTAACCCTGAGTTATGACGTCAGTAGGATGTGAAACGGTCCGTGTTTGCATATGAGCTCTAGATTATTTATTATTATAAAACGACGACTGACTTGTGTTGATCTCTCGTTCAGAAGTTGCTGAACGACCGACTGCTCACCGACATGAGGCTTCTGTAAATCTTTATATATATATATATATATATATTATATGAGAGTTTCTAAAGCAGTGATTAGATTAATTAGGCAACATTAATTAGTTCTATGGGTGGCTTAGTGGTTGGCATGTTCTCCTCTTAGTGCTGGAAATTCCCGGTTCGAATCCCAATCTGGGTGGAGTTTCCACACTCTCCCCGTATCCGTGTGGGTTTCCTCCGGGTTCTCCGGTGTCCTCCCACAGTCCAAAAACATGGATCAAGGTCAATTGAATTCTCCAAATTGCCCCATATAGAGTGTGTCTGTCTGTGTGAGTGAGTGTGTGTACAGCAATAGATTGCCCCCCTGTCCTGGGTGTATCTGCCCAGTGCCTGAAGCGTTCTCCCCTGGATGGACATGTGGGAACCCCCCCCATCACAATCCTAATAGAGGATAAAGCGGAAGATAATGGATGGATGGATAATACAGTTTTGAATAATCTGTGATAGGAGCTCTTTTAAAGTGTTGGAACCTCAGTTACAGTCCAGTGTATCTACGTCCTGCACTTCAGACTGATTCATTATTAGAATGATATATGGTTTTTTTATACACCTCCTCATTCAGACAGCAGGATGTGATCTCTGCCAGCTGATTAGGAGCCTGGACTCAGTCTGTTGGAGCAATAATTCCACTTCGAGCTTCTCAGCTTCAGCAGCCAGACAGTCTGACCCACGAACATCACAGATTCAGCTGTGTGAGGATGTGATGGAACCCTGAGGTCGAACGTTCCACAGATTCAGTGTGGAGGGTTTTATTTATTAAATACTTTGTTAGCAGGGACTTTTAATAATCACCAAACTCTAACTCGAACAGAAGTGGGGCGGCACGGTGGCTTAGTGGTTTAGCATGTTCTCTTCTCAGTTCTAGGGATTCCCGGTTCGAATCCCAATCTCGGTGAAGTCTCCATGTTCTCCCCGTGTTCGCGTGGGTTTCCTCCGGGTTCTCCGGTTTCCTCCCACAGTCCAAAAACATGGATCAAGTCAATTTAATTCTCCAAATTGCCCCATATAGAGTGTGTTTGTATGAGTGAGTGTGTGCCCAGTGATAGATTGCCCCCCTGTCCTGGGTGTATCTGCCCAGCGACCGAAATTTTCTCCCGTGGATGGGCATGGGGAACCCCCCCTCCCCCCCGACCCTAGTAGAGGATAAAGTGGAAGATAATGGATGGATGGAGGAACTAAAGTGACGATGCAGACTTTTTTTTTTGTCTGTGTTTGGGATGTGAGCGTCCTGCTCCGTCACTTTCATCGTCATCTGCGCATTCTCTCGGCTCCGCCTCCTCCCGGTTCTCGACCGCGTCGTTACGGCTCAAACCCAGCTTGCTAACAGCTGCTGTCTCTTGAAGCGTGTGTCATTTATGTCTCGAGGGAGCCTGGTGTTGTCTTCCCCTTTTTGCTCGTACTAATTGCTCTAATTTATTGACTAGTTAAGGTTTATGAAACAATTAATTGATTTCCCTGTACTCATTCTTCAGCCCTCAGACACTAAATCTGGCGTTGCCCTTTTTGCGGCGATATTAACGATCTGCCGGATTCATCTCAAAAACGCCGCCGATTTAAAGCGGCCCAGGCGCCAGGAAACATAAACGGAAACAAATGTGAGTGAGAATCACCTTGCGTTGGGTCTGTAACGTGGGCTCCAGCTTTTAGGGGAATTACAGCTCGTGAGTAATAATAACAGTCATTGACTTTCATTGACGTTCAGTTATTCATCTCTCTAAACTCACGCACGCTGCGGAAAAGGGCAAACAAACACGGCGTCGACGAAACCAAGCCGAGGTTTTTATCTTTAAATGCAGTTTATCAAAAGTCCAACCCATTGGCGGCGTTCAGCTGTGAAGGTTCGATCTGCGCCTTGCTTTAAATGATCCCACGTGGTTTTTTTCTCATTAAACGTCTCAATAGTTTACTTACTATTAGCATCAAATTTAATTATTATTACAAAGTTCGTGAGCCGCAGTTAGGCGCTCGCTCTCTAAACGATGTCAGTCTTTAAATCGCAAAATAGAGTCCTGCTGCAGGTACCATCTGGGCTTTTCATGATGACTCGGCTCTCGTCATCGTCGTCATGGCGACGTTTTCTGCGTCACGTGATGCGGCCGGGGTTCGAATGAATCCGCCGTCGTTTATAGAGACCTGAAATTATTATTAGAATGTGAGGGGGATTCAAAATAAGTAAATAAATGCATTCCAATGACCAATTAGCTTTGGTGAACTTGGGGTGGCTGCTGTTCTGGGGATTCATTTTATTGTTATTTATTTATTTATTAATATTATGAATATTCTGTATATTATTAATATTATGAATTTTATGTATATTATTAATATTATGAATATTATAGGCGGACGGTGGCTTAGTGGTTGGCATGTTCTCCTCTCAGAGCTGGGGATTCCCGCTCCGAATCCCAATCTGGGTGGAGTCTTCATGTTCTCCCCGTGTCTGCATGGGTTTCCTCCCACAGTCCAAAAACATGGATCAAGGGCGACTGAATTCTCCAAATTGCCCCATATAGAGTGTGTCTATGTGAGTGAGTGTGTGCCCAGTGATAGATTGGCGTCCCGTCCTGGGTGTATCTGCCCAGCACCCAAGACCCCTGGATGGGCATGGGGACCCCCTTCCCCCCACGCGACCCTAATATAAGATAAAATGGAAGATAATGGATGGATGGATTATGAATATTCTTATTCTTCTTCTTATTATTATTATTATTATTATTAAGCTCTGATTTGAAGGCTGACGCAGTAAAATTGATAGTGCAGCACCTGCAGCACACGACATACAGGTTCTGATGTGCACTTCGGTATCGCAGGCCGCAGCATCCTTCACGTCATCAGCCGGCACGCCGTAATCCCTCAGAACGCCCAGTCATTGAGATAACGAGCTCCCGGTCCGTC
Source organism: Corydoras maculifer (assembly GCA_019802435.1). Taxonomy (NCBI): domain Eukaryota; kingdom Metazoa; phylum Chordata; class Actinopteri; order Siluriformes; family Callichthyidae; genus Corydoras; species Corydoras maculifer. Next base: position 963,309 of record JAFMOD010000434.1, read on the forward strand.
TCCACAGCGGAATCAAGTCCACAAATCATGACGAGTGAATCCATTTGGACGAACATGGTCCCCAGAACATCCCATCACGACGCACGGTGGAGCAGAACTCCCGCACGAGCCGAATCGATACAGGCCTCCCCTGGGCTCTCCGGCCCGACTCCCCCTCCGCTCAGCCGTGTGATGGCCAGAGTGGCAGGCCCGGCCCGGCCTGACCCGACGCTGGGCCCCGTTGATCTCCATCCCTCGGCCCGGCGCCGTATCCGACACATCCCGCGGCGATCCTCATGGATGTTCGCAGAAATATCCGACTCAGGAAAGGACTCTTTCGGAGGAAGGGTCGACTCCCTCCCCATCGCCCCGTGGAGCTTATCCATATCCATTCACCGGGGTCCACGAGTGCGGGGTTCTACCTGAAATCCCACGGGAGGAACATCCCCAGTTATATCCAGCTGGCTCCTCGACGGGACGGCGGCGTCCCCGTGATGTCTCGCAGGCCTCCCCGTCCACGGCGTGACGTGCCCGAGCCGAGCACACGTCTCCGCCGACCGCCGGCGTCTACCTGGGAGGACGGACGGACGGACAGACGGTCATTAGAATCACGACGCAATCGAATTAATAAGCGGCGCATCGTCTTCGACGGGCACCACCCCCTTCCAACCCCCACCCCCCCGCCCCCCCTGCCCGCATGCACATACACTCTCCCATACGCAGGCATGCATGTCCACTCACCAGGCCAGACCTGTGTTCGTCTCCATTAGCTGGTTTATTAGCTCGCTCGCCCATTTTCTCTCTTGCCTCCCTCCATCAATTACCCCGCATACTTACAGCGAAACTCGTTAGCCGCCCCTCCCTCCGCGCACTTAACGAGAAAGCGATTAGAATGCGTTTTTTCGCGCCAACACGTCCTCCTCCGCCGCTCCCTCTCCTTCGCGTCCACTTGCTCACCTTCGGTTCTCTCTTTCCATCTGGCTCTCCCCGTCTCTCCCTTCAACCTCTTTCTCTATCTGTGGTTACAGCCTCTCTCTCTCTCTCTCTCTCTCTCTTTTCCTCCTTCTGACTCTTTCCCTTTCTTCGTCCTCTCTGCAGCCTCTCTCGCTTTCGCTCCTCCCTCTCTCGAAGCTGCAGGCTGCTGGGGGTTTTAGACAGATCACTCTCACAATGGTTGATCAATACAGCTATTGATCCACTGGCAAAATGTTTATAAAATCATCCCGGGCAGCTGCGAAACGGCGGCGGCGGGCGGGGGGGGGAGGTAAAGGGTAGAGCGAGAGCGAGGGGAGGGCCGGTGCCATTCAGCCAAGGTTGAGGAGGCAGCGCGTCCCTGATTGGCCGTGCGTGTGCCCGCCTTGCCAGGCAGCAGTCATCGTTCCGGCATGGCTTCCCGTTCTCCAGCTGGTCCGCCAAACTTCGCAACCAATGCGAGCGTCGGTGCGGCGGCGGCGACGGCAACCACGCTTTAACCTTTTCGATGCTGACTTCTGGCTGCCAGCCAGCATCGACCCTCCTCCTCCTCCTCCTCCTCCTCCTCCACCCCGTCTTCCCACAAGCAAGAATGTCTCATTTGCATAAATTAGCCAACAGCAAGCAGTACTGGGTTTCTTAACGAGTCGCTGTCCTCCTGCGCGCCAACACACGCCGGTACGGGCTGCGGGGTCGGCGTCGCCGGCCCGTGCGGCCCACTCCAGTTTGGTATAGTTACCTGCGAAGCAATTTAATTTTTGTCTTAGTGGGATCTTTCAGAACCAATCATCAGCCTTTTACCATTGGTAGAGTTTAGACTGTCAATAGTATCCATCCATCATCTTCTGCTTTATCCTCTACTAGGTTGGGGGGGGTGGGGGGTGGGCATTTCCCATGCCCATCCAGGAGAGAACGTTTCGGGTGCTGGGCAGATACACCCAGGACAGGGCGCCAATCTATTACTGGACACAGACTCACTCACACACTCTCTCTCTATATGGGGCAATTTGGAGTATTCACTTGAACTTGATCCATGTTTTTTGGACTGTGGGAGGAAACCGGAGGAGACCCACGCGGACATGGGGAGAACATGCAAACTCCACCCAGATGGAGAGGAGAACATGCTAACCACTAAGCCACCGTGCCGCTCCTGCTTAATAGTATCACTTTTCGGAAACGTCTTTAAAAGCCCGGCTTTCTCTGGAGCGTGTGAGCGTTGTAGCTGACGTTGAGCTGTCGGTGTGTATGTCCCAACGCTTCCGTCAGCTGCGAGCCATCAGCGGAACCACAGAGCTCTAATGCCCTCCGTCCGACCTTCTCCTCAGTCTGTTTGTCTGCTCGTCCCCATTTCACAGCGGCGATGCCAGCCCCAAACCACACGTCAAGCCATACGACCACAAAACCGTCCAGGACGGAGAGGCCTGTCTCATTATTGGCGTTTTAATTAACGAGTTCAGTAGACGTGGATCCCGCTGCGTGTGTTGATGCAAAACGCTGATTTATCAGATTATAGTTTGGAATATTAAAATAATAATAATAATAATAATAAATAAACTGGAGTAAGGACGGTGATTCGGCGGGACGTTCATTTGTCCCGCTTCTTTGATCTGTCTCTTATTAAGAGGATGGAGCTGCATAACGAGGTCCTTTTATTTATTCTGTCATTAGTGCACTAGACGGGCGTCACGCAGAAAATCAATTTCGGCTCAGTCAGGAGACCCAAACAGAATGCAGGGTGCGTGTCCCCGCAGCCGCCGCCTGCACTGCAGCCTAGCTTGAATATTGTGACCCCCCACCGCCCCCCTCCTTAAGAGACATTTTGTTCTCACTCCACTTCCATTATTGCCAATCACTGCACACTGAGTTATGAGGTGTGAACACAGCTCGCAGATATAACACGGCCAAGTGCTTATCATTAGGACCGAGTGGTTCCGGGTTCCGCAGACGAACCCGACTTCGTACCACTTTATTTGCCGTTATGGAGTCCAGGTGCGCTCGCCGTCTCAGATTTTGGGTGAAATGACCTCGACGGTGACCGCCACGGCCAAACGTGGTCCAGGTCGCCGAGACGTGGAGCTGGAGGTCGGGAACGATGCGGCTCGGCCCTGCCAAGTTCCACGAATGTTCCGACAACTGGATCCAGCTGCGTGTCAGAGACAGGAACTTATTTTTGTCCGGGGGACCGGATCATTATTTCCCTTCCTTGCCCAACTGATGGCTGAACCGCAGCCACCGATGGATCAGGATCAGCTATTGTGCTGTAAAAGTGAGTTATCTCTTCGTGGCCGTCCTGACGCTGTTCTGTCTCTGTAGCCATTAGAACATCGAGATCAAGTGCTAATAATAACGCGCTCGTTAATTCCAGCCTGCTGGGGTCCTGAACCGCACTCGGCTTCCCTCTCGCTTTAACTGTCTTGGCTGAACCGGTGCCAGGTTCTCCTGTTAATGCGGCCCCTGCTTCAGCCTTATTCCTCGCTCTACTTTTATTGATTTTGGTGAGAAATAGACGAAAGAAGAAAGAAAGGGCCTTTTCAGAAAGAAGTTAAATGGTCAAGTAGCGGGTGGAGGGTGGCTTTCACCACTTATTGATGAGGTGGAAAAATGTCACTATTATGGAGGGTCTTTCAGGAGATAGTGAACTGATTGGATGAGCGCCCCAGGGTCAGGCCGAAGTGCATTCCTGCCGCTGCCAAACAAGCCTATATAAAAGGCCAAAGGAATCAGCCGAACTTGTGGAGGTGCCTCTGCGCTGGTGTCCTAGTCTATTAGAGACTCGGCTCTGGTCAGGATGTTTGATAATGTCTCTCTCTCTCTCTCTGTGTGTTATCTATATCTTTTCTAATCTTTTATTTGGTCTCGCTTCCTCTCAGTAAATGTGTCTTCCCCTGCTATGATCTGTGGAGCTGCCTGCTTCTCGTCTGTCGTTTCTGAACGCGGACTCGGCAGAAGCGGCTCTGGACATTGTCCGGAGTTTGGGCTTTCACGCGTAGCACACGACGGGAGATCGTTCGGGTCCTTCGCTTCCTCACCAACTGGAAATAACTGGATTGTTTAAGACACCGTGTGGCACGCAGAACACAGGACGTGGTGCAAAGCCTCCATCACGTCTCCGGATTATGATTTAGTCGGACGTTAGTCTTTAAATATGATCGTCTCTCCAGTTATAGCGTTTTTGTTTCTTTTTGCTATGTCTCTATGCTTTTAGACCAACTAAATCAGGACATTTGCTTCTCAAATACAGCTCTGATTGGTTCAGGGTTGCAGTATTTACGTAAAATGAGTATATATATATATATAAATGAGCGTCCACTGGCCTTTAAATTCACAGTGTTTGAATCTATAACTGTCTTTGCGTTATGCTTTTTTTTCATGACGTTGTGAAGGAAAAATTGGACTAAAGAAATACTTTATCATTATCTTTTGCTTTATCCTCTATTAGGGTCGCGGGGGGGGGGGGTTCCCCATGCCCAACCAGGGGAGAACAATCCAGGCGCTGGGCAGATACACCCAGGACAGGGCGCCAATCTATTGCAAACACTGACACAGACATACATTCTATATGGGGCAATTTGCAGAACTCCATTGACCTTGATCGATGTTTTTTGGACTGTGGAAGGAAACCGCAGAACCCAGAGGAAACCCACCCAGATTGGGATTCGAACCGGGAATCCCCAGCGCTGAGAGGAGAACGTGCTAAACCCAAACCACCTCAATACTTTAACTTTTATGATGAAATGGATGTGTGTTTATAATGAAAAGCAAAGTTTCAGCATTTTTTCACTGTGAGTTCTGGAAATCCCCCGAAAACGTGTGTGTGCAGAAGATTCTAATTAACAGATAAATCCTGACGACCTGAGGTGGCTTTTTTTTTTTTAAATAACGACGTGAAGTGAGCGCAGAAGGACGTCCCCATCACAAATACAGGAGAAGAATCGCCCGCCATTCAGAAATGAAAGAAAGATGGTGCGATTCCAGCTCAGGATCGAATTCCTGCTTAAATCGAATTAGTCACCTTGATACGTTACTGCATCGCTGCGTAAAAAATGTATAGAAATTTAATATCAGTGCGAGAAAAAAAAATCCAGTCTGTCTCATACATATATATATATATATATATATATATCCTAATTCCTCTGGATGTGGAAATTGCTTTACATTACACTTACACCGTAATGCCTTTTCATGGATAATGGGTGAAAGGCTGTAAGTGACTTAATGCATAACAAGAACATTATCAAAAGTTTGGCCCATAAAACGAGCGAAATGCCGGAAATCTACAGGCTCTGTGAGGTGTGAATGGTAAGACGATGACCCGTGATGAAGCAATAATAGAATTTTGTGGAACGGAAGGAAAAAAAAGACGCAGTTTTGAAAGATAAGTCTTTCAGTCTTTTGCCGGGTGACGTCAAGACCTTTAATTAGGAAAGTCCGTCAGCTGACCGCCCTCTTGGCCCAGCACTCCCAGCAGTAAAGGTCAGCATACCAGAGAACAGACAAGACAGAGGCTCAATCCAATGTTAAATGCCTTCTTTTCTAAATTAATTCCTCTTACGTCCACACAAAGACTGTCCTGTCCTCCAAATTACCTACTCAGCAGTTTAGGGGTGAGGCGGCCTTTGATGAAAACCATAACGAACCGGCCACGTTAACCGACACAGTGCTTTAGCTGATATGTTAGTGATATGTTATGGTATAGGGTTGGTAAATGTAGACACACACACACACACACACACACACACACACACACACACCTGAGGACACTGGAGGAAAGCCAGGCTTTAAGCTCAAAGGCTTGTTGATGATGATGGTAACCAGCACATCCATGAAACCGAGTTAATGGATGAAATGCATACTGTCTCCAACACCTGCGTGAGGCGTTTACACGCGGAGGCACTCGGCCATGCGCAGTACAACTTCAATGCAGGTGTGTGTGTGTGTGTGTGTGTGTGTGTGCAAATTACATTGTAATGCAAATATAAGAAATTATGTGCATCAAGCAAATAACTGTCAGAGGATTTCCATTAATTTAATGAAACTAAAACTGAACATGGCGTGCCAAAAACGAAATCTGGCCTCAAAGCAGGTTTTCAGTGTCGTTATTTTTTGATGTCGGGGCTGTTAAAGTTATCTGGAGGTCACTTTATTGTTAATTATTTTAATAGCGTGTTCGCTGAGCACAGACGTTGTAATGCAAAAAAATGTATATACATCCATTCATTATCTTAGGCTTTATCCTCTGCTGGAGTCGCGTGCTGGGGGTTTAATACACCCAGGACAGGAGGCCGATCTATCACTGGGCACACTCTCACACACACACACACACACACACACACACACACACACACACACACACTCAATGTGGGGCAATTTGGAGGATTTGATTGATTTTTTCATTCATTCATTATCTCCCGCTTCATCCTCTATTAGGGTCGCGGTGGGGTTCCCCATGCCCATCAAGGGGAGAATGTCTCGGGCGCTGGGCAGATAGACCCAGGACGGGGTGCCAATCCATCGCTGGGCACACACTCACTCACACAGACACACTCTATATGGGGCAATTTTTGAGAATTCAATTGACTTGATCCATGTTTTTGGACTGTGGGAGGAAACCGGAGAACCCGGAGGAAACCCACACGGACACGGGGAGAACATGGAAACTCCACCCAGATAGGGATTCGAACCGGGAATCCCTAGTGCTGAGAGGAGAACATGCTAAACCACTAAGCCACCGTGCCGCCTGATTTAATTGATCTTGATCCATGTTTTTTGGACTGTGGGAGGAAAACCGGAGAACCCGGAGGGAACCCACGCGGACACGGGGAGAACATGCATACTCCACCCAGATGGGGATTTGAACCAGGAATCCCTAGAGCTGAGAGGAGAACATGCCAACCACTAAGCCATTGTGTAAATATATATATATATATATAAGAACAGAATGTAGAAATGAGGTGGCTGAGGTAGTGAATAGCTAATGACGCTGCCTTTTGGCATCGATTTCATTCTTGTTAAAACAATTTTGAAGGCCCAGCATTCATCCCGCCGGAATTCCACGAACTTCTGCGCGTTTCGCCGTCGACACGAATCGCATGCGTGCACTGAACATGTCGTGGTTTTATTAGCAGAGAGTTTCAGGCCTACGCTGCGTTTGCCGTCCTGCAGTACGGACTCGCTGTACCTCATGCGTGACTGAGCTGCGCTGGGTCCATGTCATTTAAGGTTGTACTATAAACGGCATGTAGCTCCTAACGTCTCTCAGATGTACGGAATATATTTCTAACTCTTGTGTTTCTTTTTGGCAGTCCGCGCTGCGAAAGTGGTCGTGCTTCAGCCATGAAAAGTATTGGGTGTAGACGGACGTACTCGCTCGGTCGCACATCCACACGCATATTCATACTTTTTTGCGCCGGTGCTTTCGCTTTTATGCAAAAATGCATAATGTATATCGGGAAATAATGTTTCGGCGCGGGGCGGCTGCGTGCTGAATCTCAATGCGGCTCACTGCAAACCCCTTTATTTCAATCGCAGTGATGATGGGGGGTAAATGATTGTGTGTGTGTGTGTGTGTGTGTGTGTGTGTGTGTGTGTGAGTATGATGACGGAGGACTTAGCTTATTGCCTAAGGCAAGGCTCCACAACACACAGACATGCATGAGGGCTGCCTCCAACCCCATGACACTTGCATATAGAGAGGCATTTACAAACATGCCCTCCATGGCTCAGATCACTTATTAGGGGTTACGTCAATAATTTGATGGCTCTTCTTTAACGCCTCACGTCCCGCGGCCCAGTCAGGGACCCCGCACGTCAAGGTTTTGTGCCCGGCTCTTAAAGATTTGGAGGAAGCCGGGGCTTGTAAAATGCTGCGTTCGTGGCACTCGGTAGTCTAATGAGCCTCATTCCGTTTTAAGGGTCGGCTTTGGTGAGGTGGGTTAGGGCTGGTGACGATTCTGCGCTCTTCGTTTGTGCGTTCGTCTGTCGTCTGAGCCCTAAAAAACCTAAAATAACTCCCGAACGCCACGCTTGTCCCGATTTAATGCTTTTCTAACAAGAAACCGGTAAATAAATGATGTTTGTACCTTTGTACTTTTTCCATGATGAACTCTTCTGTCTGCGTGTGTGTGTTGTGTGTGTGTGTGTGTGTGTGTGTGTGTGTGTGTGCGTTTCCGTTTAGTTTTATATGCAGATTATTACGATTCAGAATTCCATGTGCAGGAGGACCGTGCAGTGATGAACATATTTAAATAAGATTTTTAAATAAAAACTGGATTTCCTTTATTATTTATGTGGAGCATCTGCTCCTTGGTCAGCGGCGTGATTTCTGGGATTTTGATTTATTAAGTGCATTGTGGGGGTGGGGGGGTGGGAGGGGGGGGGGAACTAGAATAATTGTAGCTTTTCGTGATTATTACAAAGTTTGGTTGTGCATTACAATATTAATGCAGTTTATCATGCAGTCTGAGTACAGGAGTGTGTGCGCGCATGCTAATAAGTGCGAGTGTGAAGACAGTGTGGGAATAAAAGCCTTAGCGGCGTGCAGCCCGTTAGTGTAGCAAGACCTAGACAACTTGCTGATTTATTGATGCAAGACATCAGCACCAGATTTTCCAATCCCACAGAGAAGTTCTCTTCCCCCCCCCCCCCCCCCCCCC
>JAFMOD010000435.1:0-11137 GCA_019802435.1 Corydoras maculifer
GGAGGAAACCCACGCAGACACGGGGAGAACATGGAAACTCCACCCAGATGGGGATTCAAACCGGGAATCCCTAGCGCTGAGAGGAGAACATGCCAACCACTAAGCCACCGTGCCGCCTATATATATATATATATATATTCTATCGCTGGACACACACTCACTCAGACACACTCTATATGGGGCAATTTGAACAATTCAATTGACCTTGAGCCATGTTTTTGGACTGTGGGAGGAAACCCAAGTGGACACAGGGAGAACACGCAAACGCCACCCAGATCCGGGTTCGAACCTGCTTAATCCTAGAGTCGGGGGGGAGGGGGGTTCACCATGCCCATCCAGGGGAGAACGTTTCGGGCGCTGGACAGATACACCCAGGACAGGGCGCCAATCCATCGCTGGGCACACACTCACTCACACACAGACACACTCTATATGGGGCAATTTGGAGAACTCAATTGATCGTGATCCATGTTTTTGGACTGTGGGAGGAAACTAGCTGGGAACCCATGCGGGCATGGGGAGGACATGCGAACTCCACCCAGATCGGGCTGAGAGGAGGACATGCAAACCATATATATATATATATATATATATTTGTTTGCAAGTCTTGCCTGATTCAGCGTGGGTGTCCTCCGGGACACCCCCCCCCCCCCCACGGTCCGAAGAGTGAACATACTGAACGTCCTGCATCCTCGCATCGAACACCCATACGACCGTATCGCTCCACAACCGACTCCTAAAGAGAAACCGGCCCGTGGCCTGTCCAAGCGTTAACTCTCCATTAAATAAATATAATAGACTCTGGAACATCTCGCCGTTCGGTACAGTGGCCAATTTCACGCTGCGGCGGCCACCAATAGCCTGTTTAACATCACACCCGGGGTGCGTCTGCAGATTATGACGGGCCTCCGTCAAACTTTCTTCGGCTTGTACTTTAAATGCAGCGGTGTGGATGTTCACGTCACGCCTCCAAACCGCCATTCAGAGGAACTCCTGCTTCACGCTGCTTCATTCTGCTTCGTAGTAAACGGGTCGTGTTCCGGGCGGCGCACTGGCTCAGTGGTTTAGCATGTTCTCCTCTCAGCACTAGGGATTACCTTTTAACTGTCCTCCGGCACCTTAAGCTGATCAGCCGAACAGCGCTGTCTGAACGGCGTCCACGTTCGTTACATTAATACCATCTTTAAAGCAGCGTCGCCGCGCGGGTTCGAATCCCAATTTGGGCGGAGTTCCCATGTCCTCCCCGTGTCCGCGTGGGTTTCCTTCGGGTTCTCCGGTGTCCTCCCACAGTCCAAAAAACATGGATCAAGTCAATTGAGTTCTCCAAATTGCCCCATGTAGAGTGTGTCTGTGTGAGTGAGTGTGTGCCCAGCGATAGATTGGCGCCCTGTCCTGCGTCTATCTGCCCAGCGCCCGAAACGCTCTCCCCTGGATGGGCATGGGGACCCCCCCCCCACGGCCCTAATATAGGATAAAGCGGAAGATAATGGATGAATGGGTCGGCACGATGGCTTTGTGGTTTAGCATGTTCTCCTCTCAGCACTAGGGATTCCCGGTTCGAATCCCCATCTGGGTGGAGTTTCCATGTTCTCCCCGTGTCCGCGTGGGTTTCCTCCGGGTTCTCCGGTTTCCTCCCACAGTCCAAGAAACATGGATCAAGGCAATTAAATTCTCCAGATTGCCCCATATAGAGTGTGTTTGTGTGAGTGAGTGTGTGCCCAGCTATAGATTGGCGTCCTGTCCTGGTGTATCTGCCCAGCGCCCGAGGAACCGCCCCTTCCCCCCCGCGACCCTAATATAGGATAAAGCGGAAGATGATGGATGGATGGGTCCAGTTCCAGCTGCAGAACCCACAGGCCTCGGAATGAGATCACTGCGGCGGCGTCCTCGGTCCACCGTACCTGTTTGACGGGAGGTTCCACGTGGGGCCCGATGCCTGGTTCTCGTCGTTGCCTCGTTCTTTGTGTTTACACTTGATCCGGCGCCGCGAGTGCGTTGCCTTCGGAATCGGCAGCCCCACTTGCCGCTCGCAACCTTTTCATCAAATGGCTTCTTAAATCTAGTTCACTGCTCCCGACTGGATCATGATCGTCCTTCACTGACTGCCTTGAAGTGTCGGTCCAGAAATAACATCAAAGGTTGTTATTTCTTTAAAAGCAGATAGGGAGGGATGGGACCATGTACGTGTGTGTGTGTGTGTGTGTGTGTGTGTGGAGTTGTGAACTTGATGCAGTTAACAGACTTTGTATGAACAGAAGTGCTGGCAAGGGAAGAGAAAGGAAGAGGCTTTTAAAGCTGAATCACATACTTTAAATTTTTTTTTATTTAATTTTTTTTATTTTTATTTCTGCTTCCAGTCCCTGTCTCTTAGACTTTAAACACGTTTACAGAATGTTTCTTTCTCATTAGCGGCAAGACGAGCGATTCTCTTTTGTAAGACCGCTCGCCAGACGTTCGCATTTGCCCCAGCGTTGCGTTCTGGAGAGCTGGAACGGCTCAAAACTTCTAAAAAACTCCATCATCCAAACCACGAAGGAGCCGAGACGAAGGCGGCACCCGCGGTGAGGACGGGTCCCCCACTCTGAGCCTTGACACTAAAGGTCACCCACCATCCAGAAAACGAAACCTGATAATAGTACAGATATACGATTAGTTCCATCCATCCATTATCTTCCGCTTTATCCTCTATTAGGGTCGCGGTGGGGTTCCCCATGCCCATCCAGGGGAGAACGTTTCGGGCGCTGGGCAGATAGACCCAGGACAGGACGCCAATCCATCGCTGGGCACACACTCACCCACACACACACTCTATATGGGGCAATTTGGAGAATTCAATTCACCTTGATCCATGTTTTTAGACTGTGGGAGGAAACCGGAGAACCCGGAGGAACCCACATGGACACAGGGAGGACATGGAATCTCCACCCAGATTGGAATTTGAACCGTGAATCCCCAGCGCTGAGAGGAGAACATGCTAAACCACTAAGCCACTCATACAGTTACTTTCCCAATTAATTTTATAAGCTATTCTGTTATTTGGCCACTAGATGGCTGTTTGATCGCTAGAGAGACCGTAAACATGTTAAAAAACCGCTGAAGAGCAGATTATTAACGCATTTCTGAATCGAAGCTTGTTTTTTTTTATTATAGTGTTTAATTGAAGGTGTTTAATTAAAACAATACGACACTCGAGGTTGTGTATTATCGTAAATAAATCACGTAAAGAGATGTAGCTGTACTGCACTACACGTCGGGACTAATTCACCTCTCATTCATTCATTATCTTCCGCTTTATCCTCTATTAGGGTCGCGGTGGGGTTCCCCATGTCCATCCAGGGGAGAACGTCTCGGGCGCTGGGCAGATACACCCAGGACAGGACGCCAATCCATCGCTGGGCACACACTCACTCACACAGACACACTCTATAGGGGGCAATTTTGAGAATTCAATTAACTTGATCCATGTTTTTGGACTGTGGGAGGAAACCGGAGAACCCGGAGGAAACCCACGCAGACACGGGGAGAACATGGAAACTCCACCCAGATGGGGATTCGAACCGGGAATCCCTAGCGCTGAGAGGAGAACGTGCTAAACCACTAAGCAATCGTGCCGCCCTAATACACCTCTCTATGGGGTTCATTAATAATAAAGCCACGCCCTCTCGCACCGTATTGGGCATAGATGGAGATGGATGGAATTTGGAAGCCAAAACTAGCCGGGAACCTACAGCACGCACAAGACATATGCAGAAGGGGGCGGAGTTCATATCACCGCCGTCCCGTATTTAGATCGGTCTAATTGACCACATGAGCTGGTATGGTTCCAGCGGGGCTCGTTTGCCGACACGCTGACTCCGAACGGGCAATTTAGTCTAACCCGTGACCAACCCTCCGCCCCGAGGCCATTTCCATACGCGGCGGGCGCGCGGATCCAAAGCCGTTCCGCAAACATCGCGGCCCACGATCTCCGAAAGTGCCGACGTGGAGTTTCACAGCCTGGCTGGTGTAATCGGCGCCGCGATGATTTTGTAAAGTAAAGGTGGTTAATCAAGGCCTCGTTATCTCGGCGTCAGCTCTGTGATAAACGGGCGGCCCGCTGCGCCCATTGGACGGGATCGTTTTATCCCGGCGCGGTCGAAATTCCGTTGATTACGGCCGTGTGCTTTGGCGGTCATTTGAACAATCACGGGATCGCTGCTCTCGGCCCCGATTGGCTCGCGTCGTTCTTAATCGGCGTTCTGTAGCGACGAGCAGCGGCCCTCGCCGGCGAAGCGGAGCGGATGTGCCATTTAAACCAGGCGGCGGCGACCGGGAGAAATTCGGCCAGAACGCCTGTTCTGTCGTCGTGCTTTTAGCTCTGCGTCGGTTTCACGTTTCTCCCGTCCGTCACTCTCTCCTATCCCGTCATACGTCCTCAGCAAAATGATCCTGAATCGATCAGCCAAGTAGGTATAAGGTCTCCAGCTCACGTTGGCTGTAACTCGTCCTAATGGACTTGAGAGAAGGGTACACACACACTCACACACTCACACACTCACACACACACACACACACACTCGAGTAGTCCTTCAACATGAATCAATCCAGGTGCATCGTAATATTTCCACTTCGTACTTTTGGTTTTTATGTCGTAAAATCAATACGTGGTGACCGAATCAGCGCACCCCCCCCCCGCACCCCCCGCCCCCGACTAATTTTGGTTCTTTTCGTCAGAATTGTTATGAGTTCGACTCGGCGCATCGGCGGTACGATCTAATAACGCTGCGTAATATAATTCAGGCACCAGTTGTTTAATTTGCCTGAAGATTGATCTAGTTAATTAGCCGACTAAAGCTGTGCTTCATTACTAGGCTAATACTAATTGTTTTCACAGCTTACATCCATTTGTTTCTTTTGCCGTGTTGTTCAACACACACACACACAATTAACACACATCCTAATTGCACGCTTATTGGTCTGTAGTGCACAGCTGCCTAATGGTGACCGGGCTAAACCGAAATAAATAAAAAAATAAATAAAAAAACAACCCAAAGCCCTTAAAATATCATCGTGATGATGATGGCGTGTGCTCAGCGATGGATCGCCGTCCTGTCCTGGGTGTATCTGCCCAGCGCCCCCTGGATGGGCATGGGAACCCCCCCTCCCCCTCATCCTAATAGAGGATAAAGAGGAATATAATGGATGGATGGATGATGGCGTGGGTGGATTCTTGTGTTTTTTTTTTTTTAATCCTGTAGATACCGTTGCTGTGCCGTGAGGTTGACCGATTGAAATGTACACGCCGGTGTAACGTTGCTGTGCACTGGAGAAACGACGGCGGGGGAAAGTGAAGAGGAAAGGTTTTAATAAAGCTGATATTATTGGAGGATCGGGTTCTATCGAAGGAGCCGCGGCACGTATAAAAATATCTACGGGATCGGGGCAGTTTATCACGCCATCGATTCTTTATCATCACATTACGCCCGTATATAAATCACAGGGACCGTGTGGTGCTCCTCAGTCAGATTTGGGTTCTGTATTGAGTTTGTTCTGCCGAGAGTGTCCACACCAATGAGAGAGTGATCTCAGAGAGCGAAGACTCCATATTGAATTGACCCAAGTAGTGGGACACGCGTCTTCAGCTTGGAATTCGGGGCTTTATTTAGGTCCATTTGAAAAGTGTATAAATATCGATGTATATTAGACATTGGTCGCTATGGTAATCGCTGTGATGGAAAGCCTTGCCTGTATCCTGGACTTGCGGGAGATGGTATGGAGTTGCCTTTAAAGGGGTGGATGTCCCAATACTTTTGTTAAGTACGGGATTGTGAGGGTGTTGACGGGTAATGAAGGTGCTTGTATTACCCGTACAGGGGGTCAGAAGGTCAGGGACGATGAGGTACTCCTCAGATTTGGGTTCTGTATTGAAGTTGCTATGTGAAGTGTGTCCACACCAGTAAGAGAGAGAGCGGACACTCCATATTTAATTGACCAAAGTAGTGGGACACATGTCGTGATCTTAGAATTTGGGGCTTTATTTAATTTCATTTGTCGATTGTATATTAGACATTGGTCGCTATGGTAACCGTTGTGATGGAAAGCCTTCCCTGTAGCCTGGACTTGCTGTAAATGGAGGGAGTCGCCTTTAAAGCTTCTGTGGGGTGGATGTCCCAATACTTTTGTTAAGTACGGGATTGTGAGGGCGTTGACGGGTAATGAAGGTGCTTGTATTACCCGTACAGGGGGTCAGAAGGTCGTCGGCGGTAGCGGTCCACAGGTCAGCAGCCCCGGTCTGCTCCGTCTCCGGCATGTGAGGAGAGTCATTAAGTGAAGCTCAGCTTGCCAGGCGTGACTGGAATCATGGCAACCCATCTCACCTCCATCCCTCACGGTCTCCTGCAGGGGCCGGCCTCCGTCATCGATACATCAATCACCGTAATTGCCCTGCCGGGTGGCAGTTAGCCTTCAATTAACGGCCGAGCGAAACCAAAAACATTTAAAATAAACACCGAATTTAAAGATGAACCGCGAACGCCTCGCCGCTTGGGCTTCTGAGAACCCTGTGAAAGCGGAACAGCTAAAACATAAAAAATAAATCTGTGGATGGAGATCTTTTTTTTTTTTTTTTTTTTTTTTGCCAAGTCCTTATTTTTTGCCAGGTTACTTGGCCGCCTGTTTTTTTGTAATTAGTGAGTTGGCTGGCGGCGAGCGGGATGATGGAATATTAATTTCTAAACTTTGCCCGCCGTCAGCAGACGAGTAGGTCTTACTTGGAGTGTCTTTAATTAGCGCGCGCCGGCCGGTCCCCGTGTCAGGTGTGCCGGAAGACTTGGTTAGCGTGCTGGTAATTTAATGCCTGTCGGCGGGGCGACGCGAGCGCCGGCTTTAACGCCGGGCTAAGCTGAAAGTGATCGTTCTCTCCCGAGTGATTTTTAATTTGTGCCGCACGGCATACCCTCAAAGGACCGAGCATTCACTTTAACAGGAGCTGGGGGAGTGTGTGTGTGTGTATGTGTGTGTGTGTGTGTGGGGGGGGGTGCCGCCACCGCCACCGGGCTGTCACTTGGAGACACGCTCTGTCTACCCTCTACGCTCTGTTTAACCTTGTCTTAAATACATCCAGATAGAATGTAAACTATAAAACATGTCTTTTTTTTTATACCCGGGACGCGTGGACGTCCGCTCCGGTGAGCATCGCCGTCGCCGTGATCTTCTTCGCCCGCTTGCCACCGAATGACGCGCCGTGACATTCGCCGGAGAACGCGTCGGCCGTTTGGTGGATTTTAAAGGACGAGGACGCACTGAGGTTGGCTTCAGAACCCGTGTGCTCGACTCTGTGTCCGCCGCCTGGACACGTCAGAAGCAGAATTATGACCTACATGCATCACACACACCGAGCCTGAAACATCACATGATCTGATTTGATTAATCGCGACGCCTCGTGTTTAAAAACTAGGGGTGCGAATCTGTCCGTCTCTGTCCGGCGATTCGATTTCGATTTTTGAGGTCACGATTCGATTTAGAATCGATATTCGATCCGATCCACCATCGATATTCGATCCGATCCACCATCGATATTCGACTCGATTCACTATCAACATTCGATCCGATCCACCATCGACATTCGATTCGAACCACCATCGACATTCGATTCGATCCACCATCGACATTCGATTCGATCCACCATCGACATTCGATTCGATCCACCATCGACATTCGATTCGATTCACCATCGACATTCGATTCGATCCACTATCGACATTCGATTCGATCCACTATCGACATTCGATTCGATCCACTATCGACATTCGATTCGATCCACCATTTATATTCAATTCGATTCACCATCGATATTCGATCCGATTCACTATCGACATTCGATTCGATTCACTATCGACATTCGATTCGATTCACTATCGACATTCGATTCGATTCACCATCGACATTCGATTCGATTCACCATCGACATTCGATTCGATCCACCATTTATATTCAATTCGAATCACTATCGACATTCGATCCGATTCACCATCGATATTCGATTCACATATATTAATATTCTGGTGGATGCAGTGCGTCCGGGGTTGGATAGATATGACATACTTTGTTTTCTGAAGTTTTACCATTTCGTCGCTTTGGCAGCAGCAGGGTGGCTTCATCAAGATTCGAGAAAATCAAATTATTATATATCATTTAAAAAAAAAAAAATTATATAAATAAATATATATTTTTAATTTATTATATCATTAATATCACATGTGGTACACGAGACAAGAACAAAATTATGGGTCACGGACCCCGATTACCCGGTTCTTTTAAAGTTATCATTTACATTTAAATTTTAAAGAAGAAAATGAGTACAGTATATAGATCTGTGAAATATAATACAATATACACCTATAAAAATATATAGAATATAAATATAATATTGAATATTTAACTATAATTATAATGTATAAATATTTGTATATACAGTATATAAAATAAATATACGGCGGGTTCCGTTACCCCCGTTAGAAACGGACCCGGGTGAGGTTCTGGTTTCGTTTAAAGATCCGCTTCTCTTTTCTTTTTCCGCCTAAACGCTAAACTTTCGCCTCATCGGTGCCAGACCTCATGCGCCTCGTTCCTCCTCCGTTCCCTCGCACCACCTTCGTTTTCCGTGAGCCCACTCCTGCTGGCATGATGTTGCGTGTGATGTTCTTTAAAAAAAAAAAAAAAAAAAACCCAAAAAAACCTTACCGCTCTGCCTCCTCCACCATCTGGCACGCCTCCATCTCCTCCATCTCTCTCGCCAATTTTTTTTTATCTGCCTACCTTAGTTTAGCTCCTTGTCTCCGTGTCGCCCTCCGGAGGGGTGGTGGTTGCCCCCGTGGTGTCGGTTTTGCAGCTCGCCTCGTGGAGGCGCCGGCCCCTGAGGCGATGCCACGGGACGTCTCGCTCGCCTCTCTCCTCTCCGATTTCCGCTTCCGTCTCTCTCCGCCTCTCGCGGTTCCAAGGCGCGTTCTATCTGTTGACTGCAGATATGAAGTCATTCCGGAGCGCTGCCACGGTGAGAGATTGTAGGCGCCTTTAGAACGCTTTAAAACAGATTACACTTCACTTCTGTTTAGAGCCCGTTACGCCAAAGCGGCGAGAGAGAGGCGCGAGAGTCGGCGCGAGAGGCAAAGAAAATGAAGACAATTGAATTCATTCATCTTCCTAACCGCTTTTCCAATCAAGGGTCGCGGGGGGTCCGGAGCCCGCGGCGGGAGACGCTCGGCACCGAGGTGGAGTTGCGCTCTGGTTGGCACGTTAGTCCATCACAGAGCACCCTGCGCACACAATCACACACTCCGATGGGGCAATTTATCTTATCTAATCCACCCACTTGCATGTTTTGGTGGGAGGTAGGTGCAAACTCGAGAACCCGGAGGCGGGAAAACTCGCGGATGGAGAACATGCCGTGACCCGACCAACGACCGGAATCCAGAATCGGCTGGACCGTTGGGCTGGTTGGTAACCGCGGAACTACCCTGTCACCCTTTAAAGTACTTAAAGTACCCCAAATACTTGCCGTGGGTTCCATATCTTTGGGTCAGACTGACCGGCGAGGTTCCAATGCTTCGGATTAAACGGTGACCTCAGGTTCTGGAGGTTGAGGTTGTCGTGGCTTACGTTATTTACCTCATGACCATATATGGCAATCACACACGTTATCTAATTTTTATTATTCCACTGTCCGGCTTTCTTCTCCCGCAATTTTCGAGCTGTCCACACGGTTTTCGCAGGACACCTCCGGCTCATCGTTGAGTCCACGGCTTGTACACGGCTAAGGATTCGGTCAAACCATTCCCAAAATATTCCCGTTATTCCCGGCCGAAATTCCCATTGACTTTGCATTGCGGCGATATTCGCAATTTTTCAGCTACGGAGACGAAATTGGCTGGAGTTGGAGACGGCGACAGCCAGAGCGGTCGTGTTAAATCGCAGCGTGATTGAGAGACACCTATTACCCAGCCACGCCCACTTTTTTACCTCATTCGCTGTATTGCTTTGATGTACAGCTACACTGTGGTTCCCACGGCAACGCTGCAATCACACTCGCATTCGTGGATTTGATTCGTAAAATCTCACTGTTGTACGTGTCGTGTCCTTTAGTACGTTTTGTTCTATTTATTCTTATTTTTGTGAAGTGACCTTGAGTGTTTTGAAAGGCGCTTATAAATAAAATGTATTATTATTATTATTATTAAAATGAGCGTGAATTATTTGTGGCTCTGAAAGGAAAGATGTTTTGTCGTGAAATGTACAGGACTGTGATGTATACTGTTTTTAATTTGCATCTGGACCCAATGAGAGATAAATAGCAATACAGTTGATGGTTTTGACAATTAAAATATAAATATTTAACGGGAAAATCCATCTTCTGGCTCCATAACTCGAGCACACGGCGGTCCGGACGACCCAAAATCGACCTTGAAGACAGACCTCGCAGTTGTCCTCGACGTCTCCTGTCCCTCGTCCTGTCCCTCGTCCTGTCCCTCGTCCTGTCCCTCGTCCTGTCCCTCGCCCGCGAGCCGTCCTGCGTTTTCTCCACTCTCTTTGTCCGGCCGGCGTCACCCACATCGTCCGCTCGATTAATTAAATTGATTTCCGGAGCAGCTTCATAACCCCGATCGATATCGAGTCACGGTGCCGTTATGCAAATGAGGCTGTGTTGGCGGGGCTTCGGCGCTGAATCCTGATTGGCTCATGCGTTGGAGTCTTATCCCATCGCCCCTTTATAGTCAGTATGTCTGGGGCGGCACGGTGGCTCAGCGGTTGCTATGTTCTCCTCTTAGCACTAGGGATTCCCGGTTCGAATCCCAGTCTGGCTGGAGTTTGCATGTTCTCCCCCTGTCCACGTGGGTTTCCTCCGGGTTCTCCGGTTTCCTCCCACAGTCCAAAAAACATGGATTCAAGGTCCCCAAATTCCCCCATATAGAGTGTGTTTGTGTGTCCTGTCCTGGGTGTGTCTGCCCAGCACCCGAAACATTCTGGAACCCCCCCCCCCCCCCCCACATGAATAGTCAGCATGTGTGTGAGTGTGCTTACCGATATATTGCCGCCCTGTTTGGGGTGTATCTGCCCGGCGCTTATAACGTTCTCCCCTGGATGGGCATGGGACCTCCCCACA
>JAFMOD010000435.1:19179-34179 GCA_019802435.1 Corydoras maculifer
GAAACCTTGTGAGGACCGAGCCTCCTT
This sequence comes from Corydoras maculifer, assembly GCA_019802435.1. Classification (NCBI taxonomy): domain Eukaryota; kingdom Metazoa; phylum Chordata; class Actinopteri; order Siluriformes; family Callichthyidae; genus Corydoras; species Corydoras maculifer. Next base: position 19,207 of record JAFMOD010000435.1, read on the forward strand.
GAGCGTCCATGAGGCATCAACAGTGTAGGACAATAATGTACAGCCTGTATGGTGATCATGTGACCCCATATTTAACAATTGAAACACTCTTTAAGTGTATTGGGGGGGGTTTTGCAGGACCGTCCGTCCAATAGAAATCCACGGACCACACCTCCCGGAAATTGGAGGTCCATCGGTCCACATGTCCACCATGTGCCATGTCGCATGTTTCATTCCCAAATCCGAGCTTAAACGCAATTAACGTTGGACGATGTTAATAATCCGGTGGATGCAGTGCGTCCGAGGTTACTTGAGCTTTACCATTAGATTAACACTAGCGCCTCCTGTAGGTGAGCTTTGCAGTTGGTGGTTTTATTGTGTCGTACTGTTGTATTGCTTAGAACCTTTTGTTGGTTTGTTGTTGTTGACTTTTTTTTGTTGACCGACGGGAAGCAAACCGCTGCGTTTTTATGACGTTCGCTACAAACCGTGGAAGGAAACAACTTCGGGATCCCATTTCGTCTCATTTTTACATAAACGAGAAAAAAAAAAAGTCCATCGACGTCGTGAATCATCTGCAAAGTGTGACATCGATCAGGTTTCCGATCAGGTTTCCAGCTGCAGGCTGTTCAGCAGTCAGTGCCTCACTGCAATAAAAAAACCTTTATTTATTATTTTATTTTATTCCGTCCGTTTTTTTTCTCCTCTGTTGATTTATTTTTGCGTCGGTACGCACGCCTTCGTTATCTTCGGACAGTGTGCCGGCAATATTGAATTTCCATTTGCAGTGGGTTTATCTCATCGTGGACCGACGGTCACTCGGGGTCTCCGGATGTATCCAGGTCTTTCAACGCCGTCTATTCGGTTTCGTTTATTTTATTTTATTTTTTTTGAATCCCTAATAAAACTCTTATCAGAAGCGCAGCGCGGGGCTTTTGTAACGTTTCTAAAGACGCGCCGCGTTTACGACCTACAACCCAACTGGCGCTTCGTCCGGAGGGTTAATCAGTTCGTCCGATTGGGACGTTAAAGGACGCATCGTTACGTTATGACCTGAATAAAGGTCAGACTGCCATTTATGAAAATACAGGTAGACGTTGGGTCATGTGCGACACCAACACACACACAGTGGTCTTTGTTTGCGGACCGAATCTCAGCTCGGACTCATGAATAGGATAATTGTACCCCGTACGTCCCAAAGCCGGTGAGCGGTGTATGAAATATGAATTGAGGACGGTTTATAAACGTTTCATCTCGAAGGACAAATATTGGGATCGTAGTGGACGGATTCAAGGCTGCTCCTCGTCTCGCGTCCCCGCCGCTCGCAATGGCCTTGGATGAAATGGCGGTTGGGTCTCGCCGACCTCATTCAGGTACGCGGGCCGAGGGGGGGGGGGGGTTGTAAACACATGGTCGTCAGCGACCTATTAAAACGTCTGCGTTGGGTTGGGCGGGGACAGTGGGGTGAACCAGTGGGGTGATGAGATAAGGGAGGACAGACCTTCATTTTACAGTCTTAAATTGGAAATTTTGTTTGTTCTCCTTCACTATTTGTTGTTATTAAGACCAACCTTTACAGTCATTCATTGGAAATTTAGTTTGTTCTCCTTTAGCGTTTGTTGCTATGCAGACCAACCTTTACAGTCTTAAATTGGAAATTTAGTTTGTTCTCCTTCACTATTTGTTGCTATTAAGACCAACCTTTACAGTCATTCATTGGAAATTTGGTTTGTTCTCCTTTAGCGTTTGTTGCTATGCNGTTCTCCTTTAGCGTTTGTTGCTATTCAGACCAACCTTCAACGTCTTTAATTGGAAATTTAGTTTGTTCTCCTTCACTATTTGTTGCTCTTAAGACCAACCTTTACAGTCATTCATTGGAAATTTGGTTTGTTCTCCTTTAGCGTTTGTTGCTATGCAGACCAACCTTTACAGTCTTTAATTGGAAATTTAGTTTGTTCTCCTTTTGGATTTGTTTGTTGCTATTAAGACCAACCTTTACAGTCTTTCATTGGAAATTTGGAAATTTGGTTTGTTCTCCTTTAGCGTTTGTTGCTATTCAGACCAACCTTTACAGTCATTCATTGGAAATTTTGTTTGTTCTCCTTTAGCGTTTGTTGCTATTAAGACCAACCTTTACAGTCTTTCATTGGAAATTTGGAAATTTGGTTTGTTCTCCTTTCTCATTTGCTGCTCTTAAGACCAACCGTTACCGTCATTAATTGGAAATTTGGTTTGTTCTCCTTTAGCGTTTGTTGCTATTCAGACCAACCTTCACCGTCTTTAATTGGAAATTTAGTTTGTTCTCCTTTACTATTTGTTGCTATTAAGACCAACCTTTCAGTGTTTATTTGGAAATTTAGTTTGTTCTCCTTTTTCATTTGTTGCTCGCAAGACCAACCGTTACCGTCATTAATTGGAAATTTGGTTTGTTCTCCTTTAGCGTTTGTTGCTATTAAGACCAACCTTCACAGTCTTTATTTGGAAATTTAGTTTGTTCTCCTTTTGGATTTTTGTTTTGCTATTAAGACCAACCTTTACAGTCTTTAGTTGGAAATTTGGAAATTTGGTCTGTGCTCCTTTACCATTTGTTGCTATTATGACCAACCTTTAGAGTCTTTCATTGAAAATTTGGTTTGTTCTCCTTCAGCGAGAACAAGCAACAGCAAGAGAATTAGATTCAGAAAAACGAAGGTACGAGGTAAAGGATCCACGTTCGGGCAGTCCGCACTCCCGTTTTATTTTCTGATGATGTGAACCTGATCGTCTTAAAAATAAATCAATAATAGATCATTAGTGTTTGCACTCGTTCATTAAGTTCCGTATTGCATTATTATTATTAATCATTATTATTATTAGCTATTATTATCATTATTATTATTATTATGGGCGGCACGGTGGCTTAGTGGTTTAGCACGTTCTCCTCTCAGCGCTAGGGTTTCCCGGTTTGAATCCCCATCTGGGTGGAGTTTCCATGTTCTCCCCTTGTCCACGTGGGTTTCCTCTGGGTTCTCTGGTTTCGTTCCACAGTCCAAAAACATGGATCAAGGTCAATTGAATTTTCCAAATTGCCCCATATAGAGTGTGTGTGTGAGTGAGCGTGTGCCCAGCGATAGGTTGGCACCCTGTTCTGGGTGTATCTGCCCAGCGCCCGAAACGTTCTAATTAGAGGATAAAGCGGAAGATAATGAATGAATGAATGTTATTATTATTACCATCCAGGGGAGAACGTTTCGGGTGCTGAGCAGATACATCCAGGACAGGGGGGCAATCTATAACTGGACACACACTCTATACGGGGCAATCTGGAGAATTCAGTTGACCTTGGTCCATGTTTTTGGACTGTGAGAGGAAACCCACGCGGACACGGGGAGAACATGCAAACTCCAACCAGATGGGGATTCGAACTGGGAATCCCTAGCGCTGATCGGAGAACATGCCAACCACTAAGTCATCGTGCCGTCCCTATTATTATTATTATTATTATTATTATTATTATTATTATTATTATTATTAATAATGGTTTCATGGTTACTACATACTTGTTTACTTTAAGTAGCTTAACAGTAGCGCCTCCTGTAGGCGATCTTTTTTTATGTTGTACTGTTTTATTGCTCATAACCTTTTATTGGTATTATGTTTTTGTTGTATTTTTTAAGTTCAACACTAAAAAGCGTCATCGTTGCGTCGCGGCGGTCTCGGTGGTCGCGGCGACGGCAGGACGCTTCCGTTCGATCTGCACGCGTGTGCGGCGTCTTGTGGGCCGACGACGTCGACGATGCGAGATGTAAAGCGTGTGAGGACTACCGCGCTCCGGGCTGCGGTTCCTACGGTTAAGTCTCCCAGCCGTGGAGCGCAGGCAGATGTGTCTGCGGAGCGCCCGGCTGAGCGGTGGCGCTGCTGCGCGATTCTCCAAAATCTAGGGTTCGGAACGGCGCGTCGCTCAAACGCACCCGGCTGGAAAAGAAAATAAATAAAAAAATTTACACTTCTGTAAGGCGGTGCGTTTGATGCGCTTCCTTAAACCCTCCTCACGTCTCTTTTTTTTTTTTTCTTCTTTCTGTCGAATTCAAACGGCGTGTCCTTCGTCGTCGTTTCCGCCGCGTCCCCGTCATCCTCCGTCTCGCGACGGTTCCACGGGGACGGGTTCAGAGGAACGTTCTGCCTTTCCTCAATCCCTCATCCCTCCCTACCTCCCTCCTCCTTCTTTTTTTGGTTTCCGCTCTCCAGGTATACCCCCACCGGCCCCGTCCCCGTCTTCACTCCTCTTATTAATTGACGTAAAGCGGGTCCCCGGGCGGGCCCCCCAGCGTTGCGCTGTTTGTGTTTTGTATCTGAGAGAAGGAGATCACAGCGAGGCTTGTGTTGTTGCTGTATGTTGTGAATTGGACTTCCCATGTGGCGCTCCAGGTGCCGTTTACGTTACCTGTGCATACACACACACACACACACACACACACACACACTCACACACCCTCATAAAGCAGAACAGCGTTCTGGGAATGACCTCAGCACTCTGCGCCGAGCTGACGTATCCAGCTTTTCATTACATGAGTGGATAAGGTTTCCTGATGATTTACCGGATTATAAATTTGAAGAGAAACTTGCCGTAAAACATCCCGTCACATCCTGGGACGCGCCGGACCGAGCCCCGGGGCTGAGGTCCTCAGACCTCCCTTCCCTCGTATCTCCACGTCCGAATGTTCGGTTTGCGGCGAATGACGGCGTAGGGCGCACGTGAGGGCAGGGCCGGATGAGGGCAGGCGAGTGCTTATATTTTGAAAGGGCGGGGTATAGAGGTCGTTGCGATGTATTTATTTCTCCGCGCCTCGTTCGCGTGTCCCGCTCTGGGACATGTGGCTTATTTAATTAAAGCCTCGAAAGCGGCAGTCTGTTGCCAAGAAGAACCCGAACACGCCGTGATTTAATGCCGATGAAAGGCCCGGCAACTCGGCACACGGTTATTAATTTAGCTTTATAATTGTGTTTGATAACGGCGGGTTTCCCTCGGCTGCCGGCGAATTCGTTATTGACTTTTTATAGGGGGGTGGGGGGGTGTATGTATATACATTTTATTTATGTATTTATGTATGTATGTATATATGTGTGTATATATATATATATATATGGGCGGCACGGTGGCTTAGCATGTTCTCCTCTCGAATCCCCATCTGGGTGGAGTTTCCATGTTCTCCCCGTGTCCGCGTGGGTTTCCTCCGGGTTCTCCGGTTTCCTCCCACAGTCCAAAAACATGGATCAAGTCAATTGAGTTCTCCAAATTGCCCCATATAGAGTGTGTGAGTGAGTGTGTGCTCAGTGATAGATTGCCCCCCTGCCCTGGGTGTATCTGCCCAGCGCCCGAAACGTTCTCCCCTGGATGGGCATGGGGAACCCCACCGCGACCCTAATAAAGGATAAAGCGGGAGATAATGAATGAAAATGAATAAATATATATATATATATATATATATATATATACACACACACACACACATATATATATATGGTGAATGGAGGTGATGCATGGGTGTATCTAATAAAGTGACCAGTGAAAGTAGAGGCTCACAGGTCTGTGTTGCCAGATGGACGTTTATTGACTCTAACGGCAACTTTGCAGCTTCACTATTTTCCTGCAGTTTGAGTAAATAAATGAATAAATAAAAAAATAAATGAACAGGAGGCGTGGCTTCGATTTTATGAGGTCACCTTTAATCATAATGATGCATTTCTAATTACCTTCCCTCACGTTGCTCGCTTTATATGTTCACGTCCTTTTCATATTCATTAGAAGCTGTTATGAGTGAAATGCACTGATTGGTGTAACGACCCGGACGTCGTGCAGCTTCAGCTCCCCGGGCTCCGCCGGACCCTCCATCACACAATAAAACGCTTTCTCAACGCATTTCCGACTTGTTTTTGTGGATTTGATCACTGATTTACTCATTTTTAAACACTTATGAGTTGTCGGGAATGCTGATTCCATTTCTTTGCCCTTTAGGGGGCGCCATGGTGGATAATGCTTCATTTTGATTAACCCAGTGCAAATGGGTTTGAAATAAATACCTGATTTAATGATTAAAGGGGTGTGTTGAAGTGTGTGTGTGTGTGTGTGTGTGTGAACTTGCTATGGTCAGTGAAATTCTCCTGTAAAGTGCATGAGGACACACACCCTCGTAAAGCGCTCGTAAAGTCCGCGCTCGCCGGACGGAACGTTCCGTTTGTAAAACGTCTCTTTAACCCGTTGAGCCGAATGTTCTGCATTTTTTAAAATAGAACTCACGCAAAGCGCAACGTTTATCCTAGAAACTCACGTTCTAAACTTAAACGTCAGAAATATTCCAGTCAAGGGGCGGCACGGTGGCTTAGTGGTTGGCATGTTCTCCTCTCAGCACTAGGGATTCCCGGTTCGAATTCCAAACTGGGTGGAGTTTGCATGTCCTCCCCGTGTCCGCGTGGGTTTCCTCCAGGTTCTCTGGTTTCCTCCCACAGTCCAAAAACATGGATCAAGTCAATTGAGTTCTCTAAATTGCCCCCTATAGAGTGTGTCTGTGTGAGTGAGTGTGTGTCCAGCGATGGATTGGTGTCCTGTCCTGGGTGTATCTGCCCAGCGCCCGGAACATTCTCCCCTGGATGGGCATGGGGAACCCCCCCCCCCCCGACCGTAATAGAGGATAAAGCGGAAGATAATGAATGGATGGATATTTATTATATAACAGTGCAAAATTGGGACCACAGTGGCTTAGTGGTTTGGCATGTTCTCCTCTCAGTGCTGGGGATTCCCAGTTCGGATCCCAATCTGGTGGAGTTTGCATGTACTCCCCGTGTCTGTGTGGGTCTCCTACGTGTTCTCCGGTTTCCTCCCACGGTCCAAAAACAGGGATTCAAGGTCAATTGAATTCTCCAAATTGCCCCATATAGAGTGTGTCTGTGTGAGTGAGTGTGAGCCCAGTGATGGATTGCTGTCCTGTCCTGGGTGTATTTGCCCAGCGCCCTGAAAGCATTGAGAACCTCCCCCCCTCTGTACTTCCGGCTATTTATTGGTTGATTCTTGTCGTCTTGGAGGCTGTGGGTTGCGCTGAATGTTGTCGTTGTCGTCGTCGTTGTTGTCGGTGTCATTGTCGTTGTTGTTGTCGTCGTTGTTGTCGTCGTCGTCGTTGTTGTCGTCGTCGTCGTCGTTATTGTTGTCGTCGTCGTCGTTGTTGTTGTCGGTGTCATTGTCGTTGTTGTTGTCGTTGTTGTAGTCGTCGTTGTTGTCGTCGTCGTCGTCGTTGTTGCTGTTGTCGTCGTCGTTGTTGTTTTTGTTGTCGTTGTTGCTGTTATCGATGTTGTCATTCTCGTCATTGTTGTTGTTTTTGTCGTCGTTGTTGCTGTTGTCGTTGTTGTTGTCGTCACGGTGTTCTTTTTCTTTCTGGAGACGTGAGGAAGTGCTCTGAGACTCCGTGGAGGTTTATTGGAATGGACCATTAGGTACTTGTGCATAAGAGGGATATATCATGATCTTCATGTTTGGCGATGTGGGGGGGGGGGGGGGCGGGGGGGGGGTAGAAGACAAACAACTGCCGCCGGCACTAAATTCATCATCCGCTGCTTTATAATGGCTTCTCAAGGATGAGTGTACAGTAGATTATAAAAGATGGTCTTAAGTCAGTATGTTTAATTTCAAATGAGACGTCTCTCTCTCTCTCTCTCTCTCTCTCTCTCTCTCTCTCTCTCTCCAATCAGGACACAGTAAGAAGTAGCATTCGGAAAATCCTGCGACGTACATAAACCACGTAGTTACGCTCCTTAAATCTGATTGGCCGAGCCGTTTGTCCGGCCACGACCTCGTTAACAACACCGCCCTTTCTCTCAGTGCTTCACATTTGCATCACTGCGTGACGTACAGCACGCGGTATTTCGTAGTTAGAGAAACCAGAATCCCGTTACTCAGCGATCAGATTACGTCGCGAAAGAACAGATCATTAACACTTTTTTATGTAAGCGTTTTATAAAAGCAATACGATGCTCGAGGTTGTGAATATGGGCTAAAGACGGGACAGACGACGCCTCTTTCCCGTGATGTATTTATGATAATGCCACGCCCTCTCTCTCGCACTGTATCGCTTTATTATGGTGACAGTAGCTCAGCTCGGCAGCCTGTCTGGATGTACATGATGTAGGACGGTATCCTACCCCGGACCTGAGGAGGTGGCCGGATTGGCGCTCCAACGGGCGACTAGATTGACGTGTTGAACACAGACGCTCGTCGAGTCCCCCCCCCCCAACCCACCCCCAACACCAATCCACAGTAATTAGATTTGCGGGTCCCCTGAGAAATACATTTCCTAGGTATGTTTTTTTTTATTTTTTTTATTTTTTTATCTCGCGCTAAAAGTAAGTTTCACCAACCCGCTCTCATTTATTACTTGGATTCACTTCAACACACTGGGGTCTTATCGAAAATTGCTTTGAGGCGCGAAACGCCCGGCGTTTTAGTTACAAACTTCTAATTGAAGGAATATTTATATTTGCCGTGGAGCATCCGGCACGCCGTGCCAAACTCCTCACGCCTGCCTTCATGCTACACTAAGCTCAACATTACACGCTAGCTGGTCCTTGGTTTTGTCTGTGGGTTTTTTTTTTTTTTTTGGGAAATACTTTCACCCTGGAGGGGGGTGTTGGGGGAAGCCAATAGCGTGTGTTTATTATTCGAACCTTCAGCTCTGCGGATGACCTCGTGGGTTAGCTTCAGCGATCAGGCGTATATGAAGTCGTCATTTCCCATGATGCCCTCATTCCCGACTGATTACGAGTCCACCCCCCCCTGCTGGACAAGCACGGTACCGCACCAAATGGCTCCCCATTATTTACACCACGCCACTTGCTCGTTTAAAAACGCGACATGAGGAACCCAGTTTAATGCTGTACCCGTGGGGTGGGGGAGGGGGGCGGGGCTAATTCCGTGATCATGCGTTATATGATTCATGCGTGTTTGTTCGTGAGCCTAATTATATATTTGCTCGTAGGCCGCGCCGCCGCCCTCTTCGCTTTTAAGAGCAGAGCTTCGCAGACACCAGATGGTTTCCCCGTCGCCATGCGGTCGCGCCGTCATTAGCCGCCAGCAGGGGGAGGTGCGTGCTGCTCCCGCCGGAATCCCAGTGTGCGATGCCATAGGTGCACGTTCCAGATTATACCACGTGATCACGAGGACGCTGCTTTAAAACCGGGATTGCTCTGCGGCTTCGATATCCTGCTGTTTCGAGTTTTATTTCTTTATTTTTTTTAAATTTCTTTATTTTTTTCCTTTCCGTCGGAGCCCATTCTTCTTCACAGTCATTAAAACCACACTGAGAGACGTGACACCTCTGTGAACAGACAAAAATAAACCCCAGAAAAAGGATTATTGGCATTTGTTCGCCCTGTCGATGCCAGATGCCACATTTGCACATATCGCCGTGAACCCGCTGCGCAGCGCTGCCGGTGCGCTGTGTCGGTTTTAGTTCGGCTTTACTTTGGATTCATCAAAATTAAGAGAACCACGAGCCGCGTTTCCTCAGCTCAAGACATTTACTTCTTCTCTTTTCGTTTCTGTCTGAGGCAGAAAACTTCCGTAGTGTTTGTTAAACCCTCCCATAATCCATCCATCCGTGGGGGGGGGGGGGTTCCCCATGCCCATCCCCATTCAGGGGAAAATGTTTCGGACGCTGGGCAGATAGACCCAGGGCAGGACGCCAATCTATCACTGGACACGCACTCACTCACACAAACACACTCTATATGAGGCAATTTGGAGAACTCAGTTGACCTTGATCCATGTTTTTGGACTGTGAGAGGAAACCCATGTGGACACGGGGAGGACATGGAAACTCCCTCCAGATTGGGATTCAACACGGGAATCCCCAGCACTGAGAGGAAAACATGCTCAACCACTAAGCCGTCTGTTTCTCCCCATGCCCATCCTGGGGAGAACGTTTCGTGCGCTGAGTGGATCCACCCAGGACAGCACACCAACTCTATATGGGGCAATTTGGAGAATTCAATTGACCTTGAATCCGTGTATTTGGACTGTGGGAGGAAACCCACGGGGAGAACATGCAAAACTCAAATGGGGATTCAGTAAATCGTAAATGCAGATGGAGTTGGTCTGAAGGTCAGCCTGCTGATTGTGAAAAAGAGTTTATAGAGTAAACGATAAAGCTTTTAATTAATGAATCTTTTTGGAAATGAGTACAGGACACCCGACCGAACGTCCGAGACGTGTTTAAAGGTGCCATTTGCCATCTCACCCCGCGCTCCCCCCCCCACCCGCTTCCGCTGACGGTTTTCCTGAAGCGAGCTGGGCGCCCGGCGTCCGGACAGCTCCCGGATCGATCGCGACCCCCGAGGTGAGGTCTTTAGCATCGGTGCGGCGGGGGTAGCCATCCATTCCGTACGATTAGTCGGACGGCCGCCGCCCCGCTCGACCCGCTCGCCTCCACCCGACTCCGTCTGCAGGAACACATTCAGACCCGGGGTACGGATCGACCCGCCGGCCCCCGCCGCCGTCGACGTGACGGAGCGTGGCGTACGCTCTGGGTTCTGATGTCAGCACACCGGCATGGATTTTTTTTTTTGGAGCATCTTTCATCGGAACGTCGGAGGGGAATTTGCAACGCTCTCTCTCTCTCTCTCTCTCGCTCGCTCGCTCTCGCGTGCCTCCCCGGTGCCTGTTTTATGTTTCGGTGCGATATTAGCACCTCCGCGATGTCAGGCATGTCTGTAACGGTGGAATTCATTACGCCTGTCAAACCCGACAGATCTACGATGATTAATTGTTTGAAGGTTTGGAAAATGAGATGTGAACGATAGCTCGGGATGCGACGACCAAAAAAAAAAATACAATAAAATCCAAAAAGAGCGATTTCTCGCCTTGATTGGATCCATATGCAGATTCCGTGACACGTATTGTTGAAAGCAAGACGAAAATAACAGCTCGAAAACACATGGCTATCTGTGATGGAGCTCGGCGGCAGAAACGTGGGCTGGTGCTGCTGTTGTTTCCCGCTAATCAGCTTCTTCTGTTGCGGTTTAAATATCGTCTATATATACAGTTTTTCTATAATTGCCTGTAGTGTATTTAAATGTATTATTATTTTTTTTATTTGTGGGGCATCGGACCCATCTGTCGTCTCACGGACCTCGTTTCAGAAAAGAAATAATTAATCAAATAATAAAGAAATTTAAAAAAATTTATATATATAAGAATTTATATTTTTATAATTCAGAGCACGATGGAACATTAAGGAGGTCCTGGATATGTACTTAAGACAGGTGGCACGGTGGCTTAGTGGTTTAGCATGTTCTCCTCTCAGCGCTGGGGATTCCCGGTTCGAATCCCAATCGGGGTGGAGTTTCCATATTCTCCCCGTGTCCATGTGGGTTTCCTCCGGGTTCTCCGGTTTCCTCCCACAGTCCAAAAACATGGATCAAGGTCAATTGAATTTTCTAAATTGCCCCATATAGAGTGTGTCTGTGTGAGTGAGTGTGTGTCCAGTGATAGATTGGCGCCCTGTCCTGGGTGAAGCTGCCCAGCGCCCGAAACGTTCTCCCCTGGATGGGCATGGGGAACCCCCTCCATATATATATATATATATATATCAAGAAACGAAGACTTGTTTTATTGTTTCCCTCTAATCAGCTTCTTCTGTTGTAGCTTGGTATATAGTTTTTATATATATATATATATATATATAGGCGGCACGGTGGCTTAGTGGTTTAGCACATTCGCCTCTCAGCGCTAGGGATTCCCGGTTCGAATCCCCATCTGGGTGGAGTTTCCATGTTCTCCCTGTGTCTGCGTGGGTTTCCTCCGGGTTCTCCGGTTTCCTTCCACAGTCTAAAAACATGGATCAAGTCAATTGAATTCTCCAAATTGCCCCATATAGATGGTGTTTGTGTGAGTGAGTGTGTGCCCAGCGATGGATTGGTGCCCTGTCCTGGGTCTATCTGCCCAGCGCCCGAGACGTTCTCCCCTGGATGGGCATTGGGAACCCCCCCGCGACCCTAATAGAGGATAAGCGGGAGATAATGAATGAATGAATATATATATATATATATATATAGTTTTTCTATAATTACCTGTATTGTAATTTTTTTTCTCACGGACCTCGTTTCGCAAAAGGAAATAATCTGGCCTGGACTTCGCCGTGGTGATTTTCCATTCGCGGAATTAAAAGCTGCGGCTTAAACACGAGCCATGTGAGCGTTTATTAAGCCTTCACTGTATTAGCACACGATCGTAATTAATCTGTTAACAGGAAAAACTCTGACGCGTGATTAATCACTCCACGGAATGCTGCTCCGTTGCAAACCTCCCCCCCCCCAATTCGGTGGCGGTGTGCCGTTCCGTCAACCGTACGTCTCCCCCCTGGGACGGTATGTGAACGGGCGCAACTTCCCTCGTTATTAAATGAACACACATGCACAGGGGTGCTCAGATCAACCGCAGGGGCAGGTGAAGGATACGACAGGTGGGAGGTAGGACGGCGAGTGCGGCGTGGACAGGCCCGTCTGTAGGAATGCGAGAGCGTCTGGCTTCGAATGCGAAGCTCGCGGGCGGGACTGACCCGCCGGCCCGGCCCCGTCTTTTGTATGCAAATGAAAGAATATAAAGTCGCTCTGCTCTCTTATTTTCCTCACCCGACGCTCAGGCCATAAACTCATACGGAATAGGATTTCGGTTATTTTTAGATGGGGAACATTACTGTAGACGGCACAGGTGGGGGGGGTTGCTTACCACCCTGGAAACCCAATTTTTAACTGTTGATTTTAGGGTCGCGGGGTTTATTTATGATAATCTCATGGTTTATTTTACAAAATGAAACCAGCATCCATCCATATTGCTGTTAGAAGGTTGTAATGAGACGCTCTCACACCCAAGAACACTTTACGAAGCATCACGATTAATAACATCATTAATGACGCCAATGATCATTGGAGAACCGGTCTGGTTAAACACTATTTAGCTCACTTATTTAAGTTTACAGCGTACGGACGTGGGACTTCTTCAAATCAACCCACCATGACGTCGTGTCCATAAAGGAGCAATGATTTACAGAATGGAACCTGGATTTTTATTGGACTGGCGGTCCTCAATGGACTTGCTTAGTTTTTCCAATTGTCCAATTATGAGGGGCTTGGGCGTACCACCATGGAGACCCAAATTTCAACTGTTGATTTTACGCTCGCGGGGTGTTTATTTAATAGACTCCCATGTAACCGGGAACCGTATCCGCATTGTTGCTGTTAGAAGGTCGTAATGAGACGCTCTCACACCCAAGAACACTTTACGAATCATCACGATTAATAACATCATTAATGACGCCAATGATCATTGGAGAACCGGTCTGGTTAAACACTATCTAGCTCACTTATTTAAGCTTCATGCGTACGGACGTGGGACTTCTTAAAATCAACCCACGCATGACGTAGCGTCCGTAAAAAGACTTTGTACGATAGAGCAACGATTTACTGGATGGAACCTGGATTTTTATTGGACAACAGACTTGCATAGTTTTTCCAACTGTCCAATTGAGAGAGGGCTTGGGCGTACCACCATGGAGACCCAATTTTTAACTGTTGATTTTAGGGTCGCGGGGTTTATTTATGTGAATCCTATTGTTTATTTCTCAAAACTGAACCATCATCCATCAATATTGCTGATAGAAGGTCGTAATGAGACGCTCTCACACCCAAGAACACTTCATGGAGCATCACGATTAATAACAACATCATTAATGACGCCAATGATCATTGGAGAACCTGTCTGCTTCCACAGTATCTAGCTCACTAATTTAAGCTTCATGCGTACGGACGTGGGACTTCTTAAAATCAACTCACGCATGACGTAGCGTCCGTAAAAAGACTTTGTACGATAGAGCAACAATTTACTGGATGGAACCTGGATTTTTATTGGACAACGGACTTGCATAGTTTTTCCAACTGTCCAATTGAGAGGGGCCACCAACTGTTGATTTTAGGGTCGCGGGGTGTTCATTTATCTGAATCCCATTGTTTAGTTCACAAAACAGAACTGTCATCACGTCCCTGAGGGAACTGTATCCTCATTGTTTCAGAACCTGAGTGGTTAACCCCGTTTTTGGGTTCACCGAGGGTCAGGATCCCACACTGGTAACCCATGGTGGACTTGGGGTTTAAGCCCTCCATCCCTTAGATTGAGACTCCATCACTAAGCAACCACATCCTTCATAAAGTTGAAGAGAGGGATGTGTTATGGGGGGTTGGGGGGGGGTCTTGTTCCATGTTTTTTTTGGTTTTTTTTTTTTTCCCACTGACGCGTTCGGACAAAGCGATCAGGTGGTTTTTGTTTTTTCGTCTCTTTGCGTTTGTAGTTTTCTTTCTATTTTATCTCTCTCTCTCTCTCTCTCTCTCTCTCTCTCTCTCTCTCGCTTGCTCACTCCCAGACAAAGGAATCAGGTGGTCCTTTTTTCTACGCATGTCTCGTTTTTCTTTATTTTATCTATTTATTTCTCTCTCTCTCTCTCGCACTCTCTCGTCCTCTCGCTTTCTCGTTCCGTCTCACACTCTTGCTCACTCTCTCTCTCTCTCTCTCTCTCTCTCTCTCTCTCTCTCTCTCGCGCTCACTCCTTTGTCTGCCCTTGTTCCCGTCTCTCTTGGGACTAGCTTTAAAGGCCAGCCATCATTACATCCAATTATTGTTATTATGTTTAACAGTGTCGCCTTGTGCTCCTGCCTCCCCGCCACCACCCACTCTCTCTCTCTCTCTCTCTCTCTCTCTCTCTCTCTCTCTCATATTTCCTCTGTTGGCTTTCCGAGGCACCTCCCACATTAATAAGCGCCCGTTACGCAACCGTCCCCCGGCGTCTCCCCGTGTCTGCCACGAGGCCGGTTCTAAGGGACCCGGCCCTCGGCCCTCGTCCTCTCCTTGAAGTCCCTCTCCAAGGTGTCTGCGCGAGCTCGTCCCAGGAGTTTAAGCACGAGCCACCCTCTTAAACCTCC
>JAFMOD010000435.1:36679-39889 GCA_019802435.1 Corydoras maculifer
TGGGTTTCCTCCGGGTTCTCCGGTTTCCTCCCACAGTCCAAAAACATGGATTAAGTCAATTGAATTCTCAAAATTGCCCCATATAGAGCGTGTATGTCTGCGTGAGTGTGTGCCCAGCGATGGATTGGCGCCCTGTCCTGCCCAGCGGCTGAAACGTTCTGCCCTGGTTGGGAATGGGGAACCCCCCCGCGACCCTAATAGAGGATAAAGCGGGAGTTAATGAATGAATGAATATATATATATATATATATATATATATATATATATATGTGTGTGAATGTGTGTGTGTATATAGGGGCAAAATCAGAGCATTCATTTTTAATTTTGAATCCATGTTTTTGGACTGTGGGAAGAAACCGGAAACCCCACAAAGACACGGGGAGGACATGGAACCTCCACCCACACTGGGATTCTAACCTCCGCCCGTGGCGTGGTTGTAGGTTCCATAAACTTCACTCGTAACAGACTCTGCGGGGGTCCTGAGTGTTAGAGTAGCGAGGGGACTATCGGTCAGGACTACAGTGTGTGATTGTAGAAGTACAAAGTGCTGTAATAAACGGCGTCACCGCGCAGCGCTCTTTTTACTGCAACCATTAAGCTTCGAAGTGCAGATCTAAGCACAGACGAGGACTTTCCGTACGTCGGCCGTTAATCAGCTGACCGACTCGTTCTGAAAGGTTCTGGCTGACGACCAGACTCCAGTAAGACTCTCCGTAATGAGGACACGCCCTCACCAGAATCACAACGCGCTGTCCTGAGACGCGGGACGCAGCCGAGCAGAACCTGCTCATTCAGGATGTTTGGGTGGCCGAGCCTCAGGCTGACGTCCAGGCTGACGCAGGTGGCGGGCGGGCGGGCGGGCGGGGTGTAAACAGGGCCCTGCAGGGAGTGTGCAGTATTTCAGATCTTCATGTTTTAATTGATGTTTTCGACACAAACTGCAGAATGGGTTTCTGTTCTAATTAAAGCTTCGATTGAGGCGTCAGTGATCCTGAAATCTGTTCATTCTCATTAAGATGAAATTATTAGAAATAATGAAATGTATAATATTTAAATATAGAGCGGCATGGTGGTTTAGTGGTTTAGCATGTTCTCCTCTCAGCACTAGGGATTCCCGGTTCGAATCCCCATCTGGGTGGCGTTTCCATGTTCTCCCTGTGTCCGTGTGGGTTTCCTCCGGGCTCTCCGGTTTCCTCCCACAGTCCAAAAACATGGATCAAGTTAATTGTGTTCTCCAAATTGCCCCATATAAAGTGTGTCTGTGTGAGTGAGTGAGTTTGTGCCCAGCGATGGATTGGCGTCCTGTCCTGGGTGTGTCTGCCCGGCGCCTGGGGCTTTCTCCCCTGGATGGGCATGGAGACCCCCCCCCCCCGCGACCCTAATAGAGGATAAAGCGGAAGATAATGGATGGAGGGATATTTAAATATATGCATTGTTAATCATTAGAATATATATATATATATAGCCATTATCTTTCACTTTATTTTCTACAAGGATTGCAGGGGGGGCAAATACACCCAGGAGAGGGGGGGGGCAATCTATGGCTGGACACACACTCACTCACACAGTCACACTCTATATGGGGCAACTTATAGAATTCCATTTACCTTGATCCATGTTTTTGGACAGTGGGAGGAAACCGGAGAACCCGGAGGAAACCCACGCGGACACAGGGAGAACATGGAAACTCCACCCAGATTGGGATTCGAACCGGGAACCCCCCGACACTGAGAGGAGAACATGTTAACCACACACACACATACACAGATATATATATATATATACATATAATTTCTATAATTATTATAGATTTTTGTATATAGTAATAATTTTATGATAATTGAAAAATTATAATTAATCTTATCCCCATGAGGTGTTGGTGTTTAATGTGTTAGACTGACAACCCAGAGGACGTGGGTTCGAACCCCATGTCCACCAGCCGAACAGCCGGGACCTTCACCCTTATTGCCTGGGCTTTGATATCTAATTATTTAATATATTAAATGAAGAATATTAAAACGATGCGAAACACACAAACGTGGGACACCTACGCCACCTGCCAATGGCTGTCGATTCCGGGCTGCCCCCTCATCTGCACCTACAGCATTTTTTTGCCGCATTTCTGAGTCAGTGATGGGATAGGAACCGGCTCGTGCTTTCATCCCAAAGGTGTATGAAGTTTTTTTTTATTATTTTTTTTATAAAATTTTCATTAATTTTTTTATTGGTTAATGAAAGTGAACTTTCTATTAACCTTATTATTATGCCGCCTCAGGCCCCAAATCTGTCGGGAGGCGCGACACCGAGCCCGGCTGCCTTCGGTCCGGCGGTCAGTTAAAGGCAGAGGCTTAATTATTGCCTTGATTGGCACCTTCGCCGGTGAGTTTTATAAATATCAAATCCCTGACTAACGCCGCGTTCTGGCTTCCAGTGCACAGATTTATGGTTCCGCGTCAGCGGGGGGGCAGGGGGGGCAGGGGGGGGGCTCTATTGAATTATCTGTCTTGCTCCAGGGCATGACATAATTAATATTCCTGTACAGCTCTATTAGTAACACGAAATCCATTATAATGGCGGACGTTTGAGGGAGTGGTCAGTAGGAGGCGGTGACGGCACTCCTTTTGTTGTGCGAGCGCACATCCGACGGCGCCGTCCCGTGCCCTTGTGACGGGCGAACAGAGGGCTATTAATTTCCATCGGGACGCGTCGAATGGCTCCCATTGTGCCGCCGCCGGCGGAGCGTCGCGGATCGATGGCGGGAGGGGACGCGCAAAATATGGCACCTCTTAAAACGCCGTTCGACAGACACTAAATAGCTATTTAAATAGCCTGGTGCAGACGGATGACGCGTACCGAGTCGCCTCGCGAGCGTCTGCGCTGTAGGACTGGCATGTCCTCCTTAAAAACGTCCCGCTCACCGAAAAAAACACGACGTTCGGCCCTCCGGTTACATTTATTCTGTCGTTTACACCATCTGTTGTTGGGCGTGTCAACCTGTAGGGGGCGTGAAGGTGCAAGGTGTTTGGCTTCAAACAGTCAATAGTGAAGAGTCAGTCCTTCGCAGGTGTTTATACAGAGGGGCAACTGCGCAAACAAACTCGCGATGTACACTTGCGCGTATACTTCATTTAAAAACGTGCTCTCGGTCCGTAGCTGGAAGTTTTGTCTCTGCAACCTTTAGGTTCAGGGGTCGGGCGTTTGTGTGGGGCA
>JAFMOD010000435.1:56061-74279 GCA_019802435.1 Corydoras maculifer
CGCTCCTCTGAGAGAGAGAGAGAGACGGCAACACCTCGAGTGTGTCATTAGGACACAGGAAGATGTATTCACTACATGCTAATGAGGAGGCGAAGTTGACTCTGTAACCAGGGAACCGAGAAGATCAGCACATGCATTTATGATCAGAGGGTGGGGGGGTGGGGGGGGTACCGGATGAAACATCTACTCCCAAAATCGGCCTTCATTTAACACCTGGATTATTATTATTATTATTATTATTACTATTAATATTATTATTCATTCATTCATTCATTATCTCCCGCTTTATCCTCTATTAGGGTCGCGGTGGGGTTCCCCATGCCCATCCAGGGGAGAACATTTCAGGCACTGGGCATATAGACCCAGGACAGGGCGCCAATCCATCGCTGGGCACACACTCACTCACACAGACACACTCTATATGGGGCAATTTTGTAAAATTCAATTGACTTGATCCATGTTTTTGGACTGTGGGAGGAAAGCGGAGAACCCGGAGGAAACCCACGCAGACACGGGGAGAACATGGAAACTCCACCCAGATGGGGATTCGAACCGGGAATCCCTAGTGCTGAGAGGAGAACATGCCAACCACTAAACCACCCTTATTATTGTTATTATTGTTATTATTATTATTAGTATGTATTAATTCATTTATTATGTACTTAATGCTCCACTGGGGGGAGCGGGGGGGGGAGGGGTTCCTTCACGTCCTTCCAGGGGAGAACGTTTCGGGCGCTGGGCAGATACACCCAGGATAGGGCGCTGGGCTGACTCGCTCACACACACACACACACTCTCTATGGGGCAATTTAGAGCATTCAATGTACCTTGAATCCATGTTTTTTGGACTGTGTGGGGGGGGGACAACGACATGTGGAAACGGGAAGAACATGCAAACTCCAGCCAGATTGGGATTCAAATCTGGATTCCAGTGCTGGGAGGAGAACATGCCAACCACTATGCCACCGTGCTGTCCATTATTAGTATTAGTAGTGGGTGGCATGGTGGCTTAGTGGTTTGGCATGTTCTCCTCTCAGCACTAGGGATTCCCGGTTCGAATTCCAATCTGGGTGGAGTTTCCATGTCCTCCCCGTGTCCGTGTGGGTTTCCTCCGGGTTCTCCGGTTTCCCCCCACAGTCCAAAAAACATGGATCAAGTCAATTGAGTTCTCCAAATTGCCCCAGATAAGAGTGTCTGAGTGTGTGTACAGTGATAGATTGCCCCCTCTGTCCTGGGTGTATCTGCCCAGCGCCCCGAAACGTTCTCCCTTGGATGGGCATGGGGAACCCCCCCCCTCCCCCGTGACCCTAATAGAGGATAAAGTAGCGTTTAATTATGTAAATTAAACATCAAAGTCACAAATGTTGGGTGGTTTTTAAAAAAAAAAAAATTAAATTAAATTACATTTTTTATAGCTCATCCCTAAATTGTTGGTACGGTTTTTAAAGTTTTATTGTTAGCAGGTGAGGCAACCTCTCGACGTATAAGGTCCAATCACAGAACGTATAAAAATTGGCGATTCGTCGCCGCGGCGCTCTCTGTTCTGATGTGGGTCGCTTGTCGGATTTCGCACGCGGTCCGCTGGCTGTCGGCGCGGCGGGCGTACGAGCGGCTCTACGGTGTTTACACTCGAGGAATCGGCACCTGCTCTTTTCTCCTTGGCTCTTCATAATCCTTCCCATCATGCTCAGCCGCAGGTGTCACACCTGCCCCATCAGCCTCCATTCGGAGCGACCCGCCTCGCCTCCGTCCCGATCGGGGCGCCGGCGAATAGAGCTGCCGCTCTCCACATCCGCGCTGATTTCACATTCAGCCGCCGAGACGAGCGTACGCATCACACGGCGTGACGTCCTACGTTCAGCTCGCCCTGACTTGCCCTGACCCACCTGACTTCCAGTTCTCCGAAATACGCGCCCGTGTTCTCCATTTTCACACCACCTAAATAAATGTAACCTTGTAGATTTCATGTCCTCCCCGTGTCCATGTCGGTTTCCTCCGGGTTCTCCGGTTACCTCCCACAGTCCAAAAAACATGGGTCAAGTCAATTGAGTTCTCCAGATTGCCCCATATAGAGTGTGTGTCTGTGTGAGTGAGTGTATGTCCAGCGATAGATTGCCCCCCCCTTTCCTGGGTGTATCCGCCCAGCGCCCGAAACGTGCCCCCCCCCCCCACCACGGCATACCTTGTAGAGGATACAGATGAAGATGATGAATGGATGGCCTAGTAGTTTGCATGTTCTCCCCGTGTCCGTGTGGGCTTCCTCCGGGTTCTCCGGTGTTTCCTCCCACAGTGATTCAAGATTAATTGCCCTCTACAGTTAGTATGTGTTTGTACTGTTTGTGCTGCCCAGCGATAGATTGCCCCCCTGTCCTGGGTGTATCTGCCCAGCACCAGAAACTTTCTCTCCTGGATGGTCCTGGATTGCCCCCCCACTACCCCCTTCCTTTTGGAAGTCTGCATGTTCTCCCTGTGTCCGTGTGGGTTTCCTCCGGGTTCTCCGGTTTCCTCCCACAGTCCAAAAACATAGATTTAAGGTGAATTAAATGCTCTAAATTGCCCCTTACTGTCAGTATGTGTTTGTACATGTGTTGTCTAGTGATAGGTTGGCGTCCTGTCCTGGGTGTATTTGCGCAGCGCCCGAAACGTTCTCCCCTGGATGGGCATGGGAACCCCCCCCCCCCCAAGCTGAGAGAAACGGGGGATATGATGCCGAGATGTTTCGATCGGGGCGGCACGGTGGCTTAGTGGTTAAGCACGTTCTCCTCTCAGCACGAGGGATTCTCGGTTCGAATCCCCATCTGGGTGGAGTTTCCATGTTCTCCCCGTGTCTGCGTGGGTTTCCTCCGGGTTCTCCGGTTTCCTCCCACAGTCCAAAAACATGGATCAAGTTCATTGAATTCTCAAAAATTGCCCCCTATAGAGTGTGTGTGTGAGTGAGTGTGTGCCCAGCGATGGATTGGCGCCCTGTCCTGGGTCTATCTGCCCAGCGCCCGAGACGTTCTCCCCTGGATGGGCATGAGGAACCCCCCCGACCCTAATAGAGGATAAGCTGGAGAAAATGAATGAATGAATGAATGAATGTTTCGATCGGAGAACACAAGTAGAACCCGAGTTCTTTAAGCCTTTCCTCTTGTAGTGTCTTTCCGGTTTGTTGGGATGCACCACGCGAATGTCGTCGTTTTTTTGACTTCAGATCACAAAAAAAATTAAAATAAAAAATGAAGCTCTTTAATAACGGCCTTTTCTACCTCTCAGCCGACCCAGGTTCTGCTCACCGGTTATTAATTTTTAAATTAATAACCCCGGCACCGCCGATATTAATAGAAGGTAACGGGCGCGGTGAGCGATGCCGTTCGCTTTCAGCCCACATAGGCAATTTCGGCGAGGACGGCGCCTCTAAATGGAGAGCCCTCAGCCTCTCAGCGCCACTTTACCAAAAGAGATGAAGATGAAAATTGATATGTTGTCTTCGCGCCGGCACTTTTTTTTTTTTTTTTGATGTGTGAAGAGATCTCGATCACTCATCCCCACGCTTTCCTCCACGTACCTCGGCGCGCTGCCATTTTGCTCATTAAAAATTAATCATGAGAACATTGTCGGAACGCCCCGACCCCGTAACTAACGCACACTGTTGGGTACTCAAAATGTACAAGGGGTGTGGTCTGGGACCGCTTTGGGTTCGAGGTTGACTGATGATGTAGCGTCCGTGTTCCAGGACGTCAAAATTCATCAGGCTGGAATTGTGAAAGCGTCGTTAGAGAAGCGTTTAATTATGTAAATTAAAATCTCTTTAAGTTGAAGGCGTGTGCGCCCTAAAGACAGCTGAGGGAACGTTAGGACACTTCGAACCGGCAGTGTACACACACACAGATGTTAATTAAAATAAAAATTACTCTACTACAGTTCATCCCTAAATTGTTTGTACGATTTTAAAGTCTTATTTTCAGCAGGTGAGGCGATCTCACGACGTATAAGATTCAATCGCAGGTTATAGAATATTGTCAAACTGTCGCTGAGGCGCTTTTTTATAATTTTACACTAAAAATTAATCACGAGAACATTGTAACGTACACCACAGTGTAGTCAAAATGTACAAGGGTTGTGGTCTGGGACCGCTTCAGGTTCGAGGTTGAGGGATTGATGGAGTAGCGTCAGTGTTCCAGGACGTTAAATTGTAAAAGCGTCGTTAGAGGAGCGTTTAATTATGAAAATTGGACGTCAACGTCACAAAAGTTGAGACCCGCTGGAGAACCTATGATGGGGGTGCTTCCCGTCAGGAACCTCCACATCAAACTTACTCCATCATGTGTTTTAAGAACCCCGGAGAGCCATGTATCAACACAGGGCCTTCCCTAAACTATTTCCAAACAAAGTCATTCAAGTAAAATTGTCAAAATAAACGAAATATCAAGGCTCTTGTAACAAAATGTAACCCCTTGGATTTGCACACCCCTTGGATTTTTTTCACATGAAATTATAATTTAAAACCATTATTGTTCCCTCCGTCCCTCCGTTGTGGGAGAAGTTGGAACCTCAACCTCAGTCGCATCAGAGACCTTTTGGGACGAAAACCAATGGTCTCAATGACCTCACACCGCCTCCTGGGTTCTAGGATGTTCTCCTGGGTTAGGAATCTGCAGGCAGAGGGTGTTTTGGGGACCCGATCAGAGAGTTGTCAGAGAAAGACAGTATTAATCAAGATCTGCGAGAGAGAGAGAGAGAGAGAGAGAGGGCGAGAGAGGGATGAGGAGAATAGCCTAGTTCCACACTTACAGTCATTAACTGTGATTTACTTCTCCACTTGACTGAGTCAAACTTCTCTGTTTATTCTGCAGATTTTATTTCCTCTCGCGCCCTCTCTCTCACTCTCTATATCTCTCTCTCTCTATCTCTCTCTCTCTCTCTCTCTCTCTCTCTCTCTCTCTCTCGCACAAACACCAACAAGCACAAATGTAAAGGGCAACGCTGCAGGAATGAAAATAAAGAAGGGCTGATGTATGTGGAATGTAAATATTCTACATCGGCGTTCGGCAGCGTTCCACCGAAGCTCCGAGCTCACAGACAGAACCGAATAAAAAAAATGAAATAAAAAAAAGCAGGCGTAACGTATTTAACCTGCGAATCCGAATCACAGGGCGCGAGGAGCGACTCAACGGAACATCTGGGATTCCTAATTAGTGGATTAAGTAAAGAAATAAATGAACGATGTAAGCAGCTTATTATAGAACTGCGTTTTTTAACATTAAGGTTGTTTTTTTTTAATTTAATGTAAAATAGTGCATTAAATACGTCCTGCAAATCCCTCTGAGCCTTTTGTTACAACCCCCTTTGTGTTCTCATTATTTGGGCGATTGCACCCTTATAACTTATTTTGGAAATTATATATATATATAATGGGCGGCACGGTGGCTTAGTGGTTTAGCACGTTCAACTCTCAGCTCTGGGGATTCGAACCGGGAATCCCCAGAGCTAAGAGTTGAACGTGCTAAACCACTAAGCCACCGTGCCGCCCATTCCCGGTTCGAATCCCCATCTGGGTGGAGTTTCCATGTTCTTCTCGTGTCCGCGTGGGTTTCCTCCGGGTTCTCCGGTTTCCTCCCACAGTCCAAAAACATGGATCAAGTTCATTGAGTTCTCCAAATTGCCCCATATAGAGTGTGTCTGTGTGAGTGAGTGTGTGCCCAGAGATAGATTGGCGCCCTGTCCTGGGTCTATCTGCCCAGCGCCCGAGACGCATGTGAGTGATGAGTAATGAGTAATGATGAGTAATGTGAGTGAGTGTGTGTGTGTGTATTTATATATATATATATATATATGTATATATATATATATTTTTATTTTAATAAATATATTCTATAAATATATTTGAAAATAGTTTAGGGAAGGCCCTGTGTTCCAGCATGGCTGTTCTCAGTTTGTAAAACACATGGTTGGGTACCTTCTGCGTGGAGGTTCAAGAAAGGCCCATACGGAGACCTGACGAGCCTATTGGGGATGAATTGGAACTGAGATGGTGAGACCTCAGGCTCCTGACCTTATGCTCATAGAGTTATGATGTCATAATCAGAGAGTTGGTTGAACTCGGTTGATGTTTAGCAGCAGATCAGATCTTCAGTGTGCTTCATCGTTTAAGGCAGCGGAACTGGAAATACCAATATGGAAGCTGTTCTGAATAATAACAACATTTAGAACAAGGTTCTGGTACCGATTTGTCATCGATCGCCTTATTAGAACCCGTGATTCTCATCTAATTGCTTTTGTAGTGAGATAACAAACCAGAAGCCACTCGAACGTCTGTAACCCGATAATCAGCAAAGGAGAACGGACAGATCAGTGAAGAGGAAACAAACACGGGGTGTGTGTGTGTGTGTGTGTGTGTGTGTGTGTGTGTGTGTGTGTTTGGGTTAGCGGAGAGCGCGTGTATTTCAATACCAATAAAGTGAGTCGGTAAGCAAACATTTACCTTCTGTTCTGCGACGCATATAGAAACCTTTAATCTTTAGATCTCAACGAACAAATAATTATATAATGTGAAGACCGTGGACACTGTGTGTTTGGTCTCGAGCATCGATCAGAATAAAAACACAGTTATTATCGTAAAGTCCTTTTTATGATTTAAAGCATTATATACTGTATATTATTAAATTTATATCAAAGCAATACGGTGCGAGAGGGCGTGGCATTATTGTTAATAAACCCCATAAAGAGGTGTTATCGGTCCCGGTGTGTAGTGCAGTACAGCTACATCTCTTTACGTGATTTATTAACAATAATACACAACCTCGAGTGTCGTATTGCTTTAATAAAACACTTACAATTAAACACTATAATAAAAAAAAAAAACTTGGATTCAGAAATATGTTTATTAAAAGCAAAACTGTTAATAATCTGATTTTCCCCGATGTAATTTAGTCCGTTTTTTTAAATCAAACTGATCGCTGAGTAACTGGATTCCGGTTTCTCTAACGATCAAATACTGACATCTAGTGGCCAAATTACAGAACAGTTTATAATAAACACAGTGTAACAGGTTATGTTCATGTGTATTTTACGATGTAAAATAATGTATAGTTAATCACGCATGGATACGATTGCGAAGCGCTCAGAGGGGTGTGTTATCGTCAGTGATGTCACGGCTGAACTAACAGCTCGGCCAATCAGATCGAAGGACCGGAAATACTACCTCTTTTAGAAAATCGGATTTCCCTAAAATCATATTGCGAATTGGCGTTAACTTTTTGTGGAGAAGTGTGTGGTGGTGGTGGTGGTGGTGGTGGTGGGGGGGGGTAATTAGAGGTAATTATCTCACCTGCCGGAGGTTTCGTTAACGAGCGCTGGTCGAGGCGAGATCTACAGCGTGGAGGTGGGGACGGGCTTCGTTAAACCCATTCCCGGCTTTTTTACGCCCTCCATGCGCACTCCGCACTCGGGTGGCGCGCCGCTCATTAGCGGAACCTCTGGCAGGTGCGTTAATTACCTCTAATTAGCGCTTATTGCCTTTATTGCCGCTTTCCCGCTGCGTCATCTGTTCCTATACCTCTGCCACAGCGGCCAGCCGCCCAAATGGCCGAGTCGGGACGTCCTGCAGACTAATGGGTTGCGTGGGTGGGGAGGCGCCGCTCTCCCCCCCCCCCCCCCCCCCCCCCCCCCCCCCCCCCCCCCCCCATATCACCAGACCCTAATTAAAAGGAATCATCAATATTATCATATTATTTAAATCTTTATAACATATGTCCTCATGGGCGGCACGGTGCCTTAGTGGTTCGGCATGTTGTCCTCTCAGGATACCAGGTTCGAATCCCCATCTGGGTGGAGTTTCCATGTTCTCCCCGTGTCCACGTGGGTTTCCTCCGGGTTCTCCGGTTTCCTCACACAAAAACATGGATTCAAGGACAATTGAGTTCTCCAAATTGCCCCATATAGAGTGTGTCTATGTGTGTAAGTGTGATAGATTGGCATCCTGTCCTGGGTCTATCTGCCCAGCGCCCGAAACGTTCTCCCCTGGATGGGCATGGGGAACAGCCCCCCCCCGACCCTAATAAAGGATAAAGTGGAAGATAATGGATGGATGAATGGATATTTCCTCGTAATAAATCAACGTCCAATCTATGCGGATGATCAAACGGAGCGAGCGTTGAGCCTGGAGGTGCGCGTGGTGGCGCAACGCAGAACAAGTCATCGTTTTGTGAACATCGCCTGACAAACCGCACCAACACAGTGCTCCCTGAGGGCGTGTTAGTGATGTGCAGGGCAGTGTGTGTGTGGCGGGGGTGGTGGAGGGTGTTGGGGTGGGGGGGGGGCTGTTCCAGAGATCACTGGCGCTGTGCGGGGGGGCTGGACGGGGTCATGCCTCGCGTGCCTTACTGCTCTACTTTCACTTGTTTAAGGACTTTTGAGCCTGAGGAGGATTCTGGGATACCCCCCCAGAGAAGCTGGAAGTAAAGGCCTGGCGCTCTCGCTCGCTCCCTCGCTCCCTCGCTCCCCCGCTCGCCCGCCCGCCCGTTCGCCCGGGCTTGACGGCGGGGCCGTGAGGAAATTGAGCTCTTCCTGGGAGAAGGTAATGAATCGCGGAGACAAGGAGAACTCTCTCAGCCCGCCATGCCCCCCCAACACCCCCCCCCCCCCCGACACACGGCACCCGGGACGCGCACTCTATTTCCATCGGCACGGCTCGGACTGCGTTTGGACCGCCGTGTTCGCGCCCTGCCGAAAGCTGGGGGGGGTGGTGGTGAGGGGGGGTGGTGGAGGAGGGGTACCATGTGGATGCTCGTAGGTTCCGTTCCGAGTCCCGTCCCGGCTTCATATGCGGCTCGGGTTTATGTTTTCGATGTGTACAATGTACAAATATATTATTATATTATCATCCATACATTATCCTCCGCTTTATCCTCTACTAGGATCGGGGGGTGGGGGAGGGGGGGTGTCCCCATGCCCATGCCCATCCAGGGGAGAACATTTCGGGCGCTGGACAGATACACCCAGGACAGGGCGCCACTTCATCGTTGGACACACACTTACTTACAAACACACTCTATATGGGGCAATTTGGAGCATTCAATTGACCTTGATCCATGTTTTTGGACTGTGGGAGGAAACCGGAGATCCCGGAGGAAGCTCACGCGGACACGGGGATCACATTCGTATCAATGCGTGACGTACAATACGATTTTTCCTAATTCGTTATTATTATTATTTTTTATTAACCATAACTTATGTTCTGTAATTTGGCCACTAGGGTGGAAGTATTTGATCGTTAGCCAAACCGGTGTCCTGTTACTCAGCGGACTGGATTACGTGGATTGTGCTTTTAATAAACGTATTTATAAATCAAAGCTTGCGTTTGTAAGCGTTTTATTAACGCAATACGACACTGGAGGTTGTGCATTATTGTTAATAAATCACGTAAAGAGGTGGCACAATACTGCACTACACGTCAAGACTGATACAGATAATGCCACGCCCTCTCGCACCGTATTGCTTTAATATTCGGGCGTCGAGGCCAACATTAAAATACTCAACCTCATTTGTAATGACGGGGCGGTCATTCTCTTCGGGAGCAGCGGTGGCTTGGTGCTTTAAGTTAATCCCGTTCTTGCAAAGCTTTTCTTTGTCGCGTCTTTAACGCAGAATTGTTATAATAATGTTATTCGTTCAGGACGACGGCGGCGGCTTCGGGAAAAACGTCCCGAAATAAAAAAAATAAAAAAATTAAATATTAAATAAAGGTAGAAATGAAAAACGGGATGCAGTGCGCACTCACTCGAGTTCCCGCGACACCCGGTGGCCGGCACTACCTCACCCCCCCGACGTGGTTTTATTAATTACAGCAGAAAAAAAAAAAAATTGGAAGCGACTCCATCAGGCATGAAATATTAATTCATTTGTGCCAAGATCATCCAGCTAAACATTTCCCAGCCGCCGTCGTCCATCACGGGCACCTGAGAGAGTCGTGACGGCGGCGTAAACAGAACGGGCGTCCTGACGGATTCGGGTTCCTCCCGCACATCCTTCTTTCTACTCGTCATCCTTCTTCTCCATCCCACATCCATCTTTTCCCGGCTCCGGTCGGTCGCGCTGCTTTTCTGGGCAAGCGGGCGGGATTAATTGGACTCGCAGTCCATGAATCAGTTAAATGTTTCCATTCGATTCCGCCGGACGGGAAACTATTCCACCTGCAACGTGTCATTTTTATCCCCCACCCCCTCTCTTTTTCGCGGTCCGTAGTTCGTGGAAGTCGGTCCCCGAAGCCGAGAGGCTGAGAAGTTATTTGAATCGAAGCTACGTAGCTATATTTGCAAAATATTACGTTCAAATTAGCTTTGAGGCGATCGAACAATTCTACGGGACGCTTTTTCAAAAATTTGACTGTTAATACGTTACCATGGCGGCACGGTGGCTTAGTGGTTGGCATGTTCTCCTCTCAGCGCTAAGGATTCCTGCTTCGAATCCCCATCTGGGTGGAGTCTTCATGTCCTCCCTGTGTCTACGTGGGTTTCCTCCCACAGTCCAAAAACATGGATCAAGGTCAATTGAATTCTCCAAATTGCCCCATATAGAGTGTGTGAGTGAGTGAGTGTGTGTCCAGCGATAGATTGGTGTCCTGTCCTGGGTGTATCTACCCAGCGCCCGAGACGTTCTTTCCTGGATGGGCATGGAGAACCCCCCCCCCCCACGACCCTTATAGGATAGGATAAAGAGGAAGATAATGGATGGAATGCGTAACCATGGTAACAGGGTGAAAATGATGAACTGGTGTGTTAAAACTGGACTGTCCACCTCGGAGACGTCCACCATCGGTGTCTGACCTGACAGATGCTCTTCTGTCTGAATGGCATCCTGTTCACTACATAGTGCACTAAGGGACCATTCCCCAATCTGGACAATCTAGGGCACTACGACCACCACTGTTTATCCACACTGTATGAATTGGGTGGATGTCCCATCATACCCCAGGGTGGGTCCATGAATTGTCCCACACATATTCCCTAACCTTAACACATTCGGAATGAATTGGAATGGAGACTCTCGTGTCCCAAGTTCAGCACATGACCTCGCGAATGATGGTCCTCCACCCAAACCCTCCGAAATCTTACTTCACAAACCAACATCGGTGCCTGACCTAAACCCATACCCTGTCCACTACATAGTGCACTAAGGAACCATTCCCCAATGCACCCTATCTAGGGCACTTGTATGATCCCACAATGCTTTGTGAGCACGGCGAGGTGCGGTTTTCATTGCACTGTAATCGCTGCGTAACGGGCATTAGGGCTCCGTCTGGGACGCTGATGACATGTTAAGTGTTTATGGAGTTTGGAGAGCGTGGTGGAGGACGTCCTCGGGGTGAGGACGGGAAATCTGGGACTGCGCTGTTAGCGTTTAGAGTTTAGAGCTTCAGCTCGTTCGCTCTCACACCGGCGTGTTGAAATGGAGAGTGCTGTGTACCAAGAATAATCCACAGCTTGTGGGCCTTCCTCTGGGGTTTGTTTGTGTGTGTGTGTGTGTGTGTGTGTGTGTGTGTGTGTGTGAGAGAGAGAGAGAGAGAGAGAGGAATTGTGTTTAAAGAAGTTCTATTTGTAGGTCATCACTACGACCAGTTCACCCCTCTACATTCATGTATATATATTTATCTCCCCTTAAAGTTCCCATCCATATATATATTTATATATATATATTCATTCCTTCATTCATTCATTATCTTCCACTTTATCCTCTATTAGGGTCGCGGTGGGGTTCCCCATGCCCATCCAGGGGAGAATGTTTCGGGCGCTGGGCAGATAGACCCAGGACAGGGTGCCAATCTATCACTGGACACACACTCACTCACACACACACACTCTATATGGGGCAATTTGGAGAATTAAATTGACTTGATCCATGTTTTTGGACTGTGGAAGGAAACCGGAGAACCTGGAGGAAACCCACGCAGACACGGGGAGAACATGGAAACTCCACCCAGACGGGGATTCGAACCGGGAATCCCTAGTGCTGAGAGGCGAACGTGCTAAACCACTAAGCCACCGTGCCACCTAATATATATATATATATATATTAGTAAAGATAAAGTTTATTTAGTTATATAATGCTCTATATTTATATTTTATCATAAGCTGTTTTTATAAACTGGGGCGACACGGTGGCTTAGTGGCTCCTCTCAGCTCTAGGGATTCCCGGTTCGAATCCCCATCTGGGTGGAGTTTGCATGTTCTCCCTGTGTCCGCATGGGTTTCCTCCGGGTTCTCCGGTTTCCCCCCACAGTCCAAAAACATGGAATAAGGTTAATTGAGTTCTCCAAATTGCCCCATATAGAGTGTGTCTGTGTGTGTAAGTGTGTGTCCAGTGATAGATTGGCACCCTGTCCTGGGTGTATCTTCCCAGCACCCGAAACGTTCTCCCCTGGATGGGCATCGGGAACCCCCCCCCCCCCCCGCGACCCTAATAGAGGATAAAACAGAAGATAATAAATGAATGAATGAATGAATGAATGAATACTCTATATTTATATTTTATCATAAGCTGTTTTTATAAACTCTGTTTGGCTGAACATGTACGTTAAAATAAGATGCTGTGATTTTAATGGTGTGTGTGTGTGTGTGTGTGTGTGTGTGTGTGTGTGCGCGCGCGCGCACACGCAACTGGTGTGGAGTGATGATGCTGCAGCTCATGCTGCTTCAGCCCTGAATTTATCGCCTTGACCCCGTCCCCCAGTGGCCCTCATGATGACTCTCTCACGCCCAATTACTCATGTTGGGTGGGTTGGGAACCAGCACGTGTGTGTGTGTGTGTGTGTGTGTGTGTGTGTGTGTGTGTGTGTGTTTATGGTGTTCCTGACCCGAGCCGACCCGAGCGTGTGCATTATTGAGATTTTGCTCATTTGCAAACTCATCGTGTTTTTTGAAACCCTTCCAACAAAAGCTCAGGGGCGGCACGGTGGCTTGATGTTTAGCATGTTCTCCTCTCAGTGCTGGGGATTCCCCGGGTTCGAATCCCAATCTGGGTGGAGTTTCTGTGTTTTCTCCGTGTCTACGTAGGTTTTAAAAGCGAACGCTGATCACTGAGTGACAGGATTCCGGTTTCTGTAACGACCGAGTACTGCCATCTAGTGGCCATTAAGGGGTGCGGTGGCTTAGTGGTTTAGCATGTTCTCCTCTTAGTGCTGGGTATTCCCGGCTCGAATCCCGATCTGGGTGGAGTTTCCGTGTTCTCTCTGTGTCCATGTGGGTTTCCTCCGGGTTCTCCGGTTTCGTCCCACAGTCCAAAAACATGGATTAAAGGTAAATGAAATGTTCCGAATTGCCCTATATAGATCTGCCAAGGGTGTATGGCGTGTGTCTGCCCAACACCCGAAATGCTCTTCTCTGGATGGGCATGGAGAACCTGCAAATTCACAATTATAGACGATTAAGTGGAAGATAATAAATGAATGAATAATAAATCTCGTAACCAACAATCGTGCCAAGGTCAGACGTTCTCATTCTGATGGATGGCTTGTGATTTAATTAAACACAGGACTTAATAGACGTACAGTGTGTTTGTCCCATCGTCTGATTATTAAAATATAATAATATAACTATAATTAATAATATAATAATAATAATTAAACAAATAGTGAAAAATATAAGAGTTGTGAGGACAAACTGGCAGAAGGTCTCGCACTGTGAGACATGCAGGCTCCTCGTCAGAGGACGGGCTTCTGAATGTTTGAAAGTCAGAAAGTTTAAGCCACGCCCCCTCTGCTGTAGCGTTGTCCGCTGGAACGTCGCGCCGCCGTCGCGCAGCGCTCTGAGTGATGCGTCCCAGCCCGGGGCAGGTCCACCCCTCCGGCTCCTTTTAATCCCTCGGTGATGGATTGTCCCGGCAGGAACCAATTTTGTGGCTGCGATTGAGCCTTAAATCAGCGGATCACTCGCGCAGACGCCCGCCGTTTATTACCGCCGTGAACGCAACGCGTAAATATATTACAAATGTAAATAAATTAGCGACACCATCATGAGGCGTAATGTCACACAGACAGGTTGGTTACCGGAGGTCTTCCAGACGGGCGGGGGGAGGGGGGTGATGGATGAGCGCGACTGACGCCTTTCGGGTCAATTTCCTGTCGGGGGTGGGAACCTTTTGGATTCGTCTCCTAATTTATAAAATATTTTAGTTGTTAATTTGGACGGACGTGACGGCTGGGGGTCGTGTGTCAGGATGCAGGTGATGGACGGGACGTGTCCCTGTGTGTGTGTCCCTGTGTGTGTCCCTGTGTGGGGGTCCCTGTGTGTGTGTCCCTCTGTGTGTGGGTCTCTGTGTGTGGGTCCCTGTGTGTAGGTCCCCGTGTGTGGGTCTCTCTGTGTGGGTCCCTGTGTGTGGGTCCGTGTGTGGGTCCCTGTGTGGGTCCCTGTGTGTGGGTCCCTCTGTGTGGGTCCCTGTGTATGGGTCCATGTGTATGGGTCCGTGTGTGGGTCCCTGTGTGTGGGTGCGTGTATGGGTCCCTGTGTGGGTCCCTGTGTGTGGGTGCGTGTGTGGGTCCCTGTGTGGGGGTCCCTGTGTGGGGGTCCCTGTGTGTGGGTGCGTGTATGGGTCCCTGTGTGGGTCTCTCTGTGTGGGTCCCTGTGTGTGGGTCCCTCTGTGTGGGTCCCTGTGTGTGGGTCTCTCTGTGTGGGTCCCTGTGTGTGGGTCCCTGTGTGTGGGTCCCTGTGTGTGGGTCCCTCTGTGTGGGTCCCTGTTTGTGGGTATATATCGTGAATCCGGTCCACTCTCCAAAGCGTCCATCCTCGTCTGCGGCGCCGAGAGGTTCTCCAAGATGTCGTCCGTATGCGCGGTGACGGAAAGACACTGACGAATAGAGACAGGCGATGGAGAGGACGACTCTGTCTGGAGTACAGGGTTCTAAGGGTGGAGAGAGAGAGACAGAGAGAGAGACAGAGACAGAGGGATGAGACCCTGTCAGGGTTCTGTCAGCTAAAAGCTCGGCGGCGTCTCGCCGGACCGGGACGTCACTGTCAGCGCCGGAGACCCGGTGACCTCATCACCGCACACGCTGACACGCTAGATCCGCCCCCCCAACACCAACACACCACTCAATTACAGCCCCACGTCCCCGTCTCCCACCCCCTGCCTTATTTAGGACGCACCCGGGACGCCGACGCTTTAATAATATTATTAATGAATAATATTGTTGATTGAACGCCATAATTCCTATGAAGGTGGCGCTGTGGCTTAGTGGTTGGCATGTTCTCCTCCGAGTCCCCATCTGGGTGGAGTTTCCATGTCCTCCCCGTGTCCGCGTGGGTTTCCTCCGGGTTCTCCGGTTTCCTCCCACAGTCCGAAAACATGGATTCAAGGTCAATTGAGTTTTCCAAATTGCCCCATATAGAGTGTGTATGAGTGAGTGTTTTCCCAGTGATAATGATAGTGGTGTAGTGGTTGGCATGTTCTCCTCTCAGCGCTAGGGAACCAGGTTCGAATCTCGAATATTCTCCCCTGGATGAGCATGGGGAACGTACACCGCACCCCCCCCCCCCACGCAACCCTAAAGTGGAAGATAATAATAATATTAATAATAATCATTTATTATTATTATATAAATTAATAAATTAAAGGGGCACGGTGGCTTAGTGGTTAGCACGTTCGCCTCTCAGCACTAGGGATTCCCGGTTCGAATCCCCATCTGGGTGGAGTTTCCATGTTCTCCCCGTGTCTGCGTGGGTTTCCTCCGGGTTCTCCGGTTTCCTCCCACAGTTCAAAAACATGGATCAAGTTAATTGAATTCTCAAAAAAATTGCCCCATATAGAGTGTGTCTGTGTGAGTGAGTGTGTGTACAGTGATGGACTGGCGCCCTGTCCTGGGTCTATCTGCCCAGCGCCCGAGACGTTCTCCCCTGGATGGGCATGGGGAACCCCACCACGACCCTAATAGAGGATAAGCGGGAGATAATGAATGAATGAATGAAAAATTAAAGGTCGCAGACTCGCTGTGGTTTAGCAGGTTCTCCTCTCAGCGCTAGGGATTCCCGGTTCGAATCCCCATCTGGGTGGAGTTTCCATGTCCTCCCCGTGTCCGCGTGGGTTTCCTCCGGGTTCTCCGGTTTCCTCCCACAGTCCAAAAACATGGATTCAAGATGAATTGAGTTCTCCAAATTGCCCCATATAAAGTGTGTCTGTGTGAGTGAGCGTGTGCGTCCAGTGATAGACTGGCGTCCTGTCCTGGGTGTATCTGGCCAGCGGAACCCCCACCACCACCCTGTCCCTGCGACCCTAACAGAGGATCAAACGGATGAGTGAATATGTTTAATCTGAATGACGAGGCGTTGAGGGTGGAGACTCGTCCTCGTCGTCCGGCAGTATTTAGCTTTGCAGATGCTCTCAGGTAATTGCCCCCCCCCCCCCAAAAAAAAAATCCGAGCTCAACACCAGCTTTAACCTTCTGCTGCGGGGGGGAGCACTCGAGCTGCTCCCAGATCAGCACTTTCGAGCCGGAGGTGGCGGGAGCATATGATGCTGCACCGGCTTGATGAATGGTGTGTATCTGGGGGATAAGCGGCATGTTTGTGCGTGTGTGTGTGCGTGTGTGTGTGTGTGTGTGGTGTAACACCGAGTGATGGAGTGCAGCGGTGCCCTCCTGTCCTTGCACGCTCTCTCTGGCATAATTAAAGCTCTTAAAGAAGAGGAATCGTTTCGCCTTTAATTAATCAATGCACCGTCGCCAATGCACCGCTCCGGGGTGGGGGGGGTGGGGCACACGTCCCCCCGCACCCCCCGTACCTGCGGTTAACACGCCCGCCGCGTTGATGCACACAGGCAGTCCGGGGACGCCGGTCCGGGATTCGGGAGCGTCCTCCGAGCCCGAGCTGTTGGATGGAATGAGCTCGAGTCCACCGAGGCTAATCCGGGACAGAATCAGGATCATGTCCCTCTCGGACCCCGAGCCGAGGTTCTGGTCGAGTGACATCCGCATTCGTTTCATTCGAAACGCGTTCCAGAATCTAAATAAAAACACGCCGTCCGCCCGCCGTCCCGACTAACGATGACAAATTAGACCCGTTAATTCCTCCGCGCTGCGCTTTCCGAAAAACGCCGCCCTGAAGTTGCGGCCGCCGCGGACAACTTTCTGACCTCGTACAGCGTGAATTTGGAGAATTTTGGGCGCTGGGCAGATAGACCCAGGACAGGACGCCAATCTATCGCTGGGCACACACTCACTCACACACACACACTCTATATGGGGCAATTTGGAGAATTCAATTGACCTTTACCCGTGTTTTTGGACTGTGGGAGGAAACCGGAGAACCCGGAGGACACCCACGCAGACACGGGAAGAATATGAAAACTCCACCCAAAACGGGATTTGAACCGGGAATCCCTCGTGCTGAGAGGAGAACATGATAAACCAAAGTAGAATTCAGTGCCTTGTTATTTTATAATAAAACTATACGGTGCGAGAGGGCGTGGCTTTATTATTAATTAAAGAGGTGTTATCGGTCCCGACGTGTAGTGCAGTACAGCTACATCTCTTTACGTGATTTATTCACAATAATACACAACATTTACAATTAAACCCTATAATAAAAAAATAGTTATTAATAATAATTAATTTAATTAATTTAGTCAACGCTGATCACAGAGTAACAGGATTTCGGTTTCTGTAACGACTAGTAAGTACTGCCACCTAGTGGCCATTAAGGGGTGCGGTGGCTTAGTGGTTGGCACGTTCTCCTCTCAGCGCTGGATCCCAGGTTCGAATTCCAATCTGGGTGGAGTTTCCATGTCCTCCCTGTGTCCACATGGCTTTCCTCCAGGTTCTCCGGTTTCCTCCCACAGTCCAAAAACATGGATCAAGGTCAATTGCTTGCCCCCCCTGTCCTGGGTGTATCTGCCCAGCACACCAAACGTTCCCCCCTGGATGAGCATCCTCCCCTTTGACGATTAAGCGCAAGACAATGAACAAATATCCGGCTGAAGAACCCCGGCTAATGAGAAGAACATGCAAAAGCGCAGCGGACGGGACCCGACCTCACATGCACCTCTTTTTCCACCTTTTAAAAACCGATACAATGACACGTGCAGGTCTTTATTGTATCCGTGACGATCTTCACTAATAACCGGGTCGGATCCGTCCGTCATCGCCGAGGTCGTGTTCGGGAGTCACGCCGTCACCACGCCACCACCACGTCGTCACCACGCCGCCACCACGCCGTCACCACACCACCACCACGCCGCCACCACGCCGCCAC
>JAFMOD010000435.1:88837-111018 GCA_019802435.1 Corydoras maculifer
TTTGTCTTGCCGCTGTCTCTGTAAAGCTGCTTTGTGACGACGTACGATTGTAAAAAAAAAAAAGCGCTATGGTAATAAATTACATCAACTTAAACTCGGATTCCAAAATGAACAAAGGCCGGATCCCTGGTCCTGATTGTTAGAGACGAAAAGGAAGGGCTACAGAACGTGACAGGAGGAACCGCGATACAACGACGTACCCGATATCGCGGCGTGAGCGTATACGGCCGTGTGGTTACGGGGTTGTTCCAAATTTTCGAGTCCCTTCGATCTCTTTGGCGTTGTCACTTGGCAGGGCGTTACCTAAATACGT
Organism: Corydoras maculifer; assembly: GCA_019802435.1. Lineage (NCBI taxonomy): Eukaryota > Metazoa > Chordata > Actinopteri > Siluriformes > Callichthyidae > Corydoras > Corydoras maculifer. The sequence continues at coordinate 89,151 of JAFMOD010000435.1, forward strand.
CTGAAATTATTAGAGCGCCGGTCGGGTAATTTGGGGTAGCGGTGGGAGCGAGAGGAATGTTTCTAGGCGATGCCTCGAGAGTATTCGTCAAAGCGACCCGCGGAGTGCCTCGGCGGTTAGAGAGGGAGTCCGGGGAGAGCGCGGCTTCAGAGAGGAAGGAATAATTGTTTCTGCGCTGTGGCGGAGTGACGGGACTATTCTCGTATTTCGTCTCCTCGGTACGCGCCGTGTTCACCTCCCCAATTTAAATTTTTTTTTTTTTTTTTTTCGGATCTCGAACCTCTTTTCGCTTTTGCATCATTATCGACGGGAACGAAAACGAACTCCATATAGCGACGCTGCGTTCTAATAAATACCCCACTGTACCGCACCGCATCCGAATACCGCTCCCAATTTACTGAATACATTTGGGGCGGGGCGACACAGTGGCTTAGTGGTTTAGCATGTTCTCCTCTCAGCACTAGGGATCCCTGGCTCGAGTTCCCGTGTTCTTCCCGTGTTCTTCCCGTGTTCTTCCCGTATGCTTTCCGTGTCCATGTGGGTTTCCTCCGGGTTCTCCGGTTTCCTCCCACAGTCCAAAAACATGGATCAAGGTCAATTGAACTCTCCAAATTGCCCGATAAAGAGTGTGTGTGTGAGTGTGCTCAGTAATGTTCTTCCCTGAGGGCATGGGGAGGGCATGGGGAACCCCTCCCCCCAAGAAGACGATAAGAATAATATTTGGGGTGCGGACGAGTCCTTTGAGGATGTTCTAATTAAGTCGTCGTTCGTTCCCGCCATCGGAAACGAAACCGCAGGGAGACGGCGTCTGATGTTGTGGTCGTGCTCCCTCCACCACGCCCTCGTTCTGCGTTGGGCCACCGAGAGAATTTGCACGGCTGTCTTCTAAGTCGTCGTCCCTTTTTTCTTTCCTTGCCGGCGACGTGGGGACGGATTTCCCTTCATTTCGTCATGGTTCCCCTAATTAAACATCAGGAACGGAAATCAAACCTCAGACCTGTCTTTTCAAACCCGAGGCCGCGGCTCGTCTCCACGCCCGTCGCTCGCTCGCCGTTCTTGGGGGACGAACATCCGGCCGTCCTTCCCAGGCTGAGTTTTAATTGGGGCGTTTAGAGCGGCGCGCCGGCGTCCCCAGCCTCGTTTGAACGAGGCCTGCAATCCCGCCGCCACCTCGCCGGGTCCGTGACCATCACAGGTTACGCCTTCGGAGGCCCGTGTGGTAAGTACAGCACAGCGACGTGATGGCGTTTCAGTTGTAATCATTTGTGCGTCCGTAACAGTTGGGTACGTCGCCCGGTCGCCGAGTAAGTGATGCGTTTTCCGTCGGACGCGTCTCGGACTCCGCGGCCGGTGAGGTATCGATTTCATAAAAGGGCGTAAAAGGTTATCTTAAAATGTTTACAACGACCGGCTCGGGTGGCTCCGAACCCGCTGGCGCTCCGTGTCCGGGGGAGTTTTCCGTCGTCTTCCATGAAACGTTATGTGGTGGTTAATCCGGCGTTGTGAATGACCCGCGCTGCTCTCGTTTAAAATCCATAACCTGCTCTTAATGCCCGGATGCCGCTGTGTTCTTTGAAAGTGCTCCGTGCGTTATCGATCAACGTTCTCCAGTTCTCTCTCGATGACCCGTCTGCAGAGGATGGTCCAAACGTTACCGTGACCACGCCCACGTCTGAGGACGCCACTTCCATAAAGATCTATACTAGTAGTACTCTGGTTACATACTGGGAGTACCTCAGTAGAACTCTGGTTGTACTCTGTTTATATACTGGTAGTACTCTGGTTACATACTGGTAGTATTCTGGTTACATACTGGTAGTACTCTGGTTATATACTAGTAGTACTCTGGTTATATACTAGTAGTACTCTGGTTATATACTGGTAGTACTCTGGTTATATACTGGTAGTACTCTGGTTATATACTAGTAGTATTCTGGTTACATACTGGTAGTACTCTGGTTATATACTAGTAGTACTCTGGTTATATACTGGTAGTACTCTGGTTATATACTGGTTATATACTGGTAGTACTCTGGTTATATACTGGTAGTACTCTGGTTATATACTGGTAGTACTCTGGTTACATACTGGTAGTACTCTGGTTATATACTGGTAGTACTCTGGTTACATACTGGTAGTACTCTGGTTATATATTGGTAGTACTTTGGTTGTAGTCTGGTTATATACTGAAAATAGTCTGGTAGTACTCTTATAGTACTCTTGTTATAAACTGGTAGTACCTTGGTAGTCGAACCTCTTGTCGAACTCTGGTTGTACGCTGGTTATATACTGGTAGTTCTTTGGTTGTAGTCTGGTTATATACTGGTATTACTCTGGTTATATATTGAAAATAGTCTGGTAGTACCCTGGTTATAATCTGGTTATACTCTGGTTATATACTGGTAGTTCTCTGGTTGTATCCTGGTTATACTTTGGTTATATACTAGTAGTACTCTGGTAATACCCTGGTTATAATCTAGTTATACTCTGGATATACTCTGGTTATATACTGGTGATTCTCTGTTAGTACCCTGGTTATAAACTGGCTATAATCTGGTTCTCTCCGGTCGTTATCAGGTCGTACTCTGATTGTTCTCTGGTTCTACCGTGTTAGGACTCCAGATCGCGCGTTCTTTAGCGTAATCGGGCTGTAATGTGCGCGTGTCGCCTGTCGAGGCAGCGGTTAGCGCTGCGGCAGGTGGAGGATGTTGACTGTCACACTTGTCAGAGAATTTACTGATGCTCCGTGAATGCTGCCAGTGCAACAGATGGTTGCCATAGTGATATAAGCCCCGCTTCTTTTTCATCTGACAAATGTTACATGGAAGTGTACGTCTGTTCCAGATGTGGAGCCAGCTGCACTGAGAGTGGGGGGGAGGGGAGGGGAGGGGGTGTCCGGTTTTAAAGAACGCGTTTCCTGTCGATGGCGTTTCTGCCGTTGCTAATAAATAAGGGAATAACGCGAGGGCGCCGTTTCGTACGGCGGCCTGTGAACGGACGATCGATTCCAACCTTGACGGCCCACCAAGGTGAAAGTTGCGGGCGTGTTTCAGCCTCGCTCTGCATTTGCATTAAGGTCATAAAACACGGTTGCAGCCTCCTCCGTAGCCCCGATCCGTATGTGCCAGATCGGACGAGTGGGGGTGGGGAGCGGGGTGCCATGGCAACTCTGAGCTCTTATGCCTTCGGTGAATGATACCGCCGACATCAGCAGAACGTCGTCTGGAGAAGTTTTATTTACAGGTTATTATTATCGACTGCTCCACTCAACCTGACTTTTATCTGGAAATACTCTGGAAATACTCTGAATGTACTCTTGTAGAAATCTGGTTATACTCTGGTTGTATCCGGTTATATTCTGAAAATACTCTGGTAGGACTCTGGTAGTACCCTGTTTGTATTTCTGTTATACTCTGGTTACACTTTGGTGGCACTCTGGTCATACTCTGAATATACTCTGGTCATACTTTGATAATACTCGGGTCATACTCTGATAATACTCTGATGATACTCTGGTCATACTCTGATAATGCACTGATTATACTCTGAATATACTCTGGTCATACTCTAATCATACTCTGATTATACTATGGTCATACTCTGATCATACTCTGAATATACTCTGGACATACTCTAATCATACTCTGATTATACTATGGTCATACTCTGATCATACTCTGAATATACTCTGGACATACTCTGGTCATACTCTAATTATAATCTGGTCATACTCTGGTCATACTCTGGTCATATTATGATCATACTCTAATCATACTCTGAATATACTCTGGTCATATTATAATCATACTCTAATCATACTCTGATTATGCTATGGTCATACTCTGATCATACTTTGAATATATTCTGGTCATACTCTGAATATACTCTGGTCATACTCTGATTATACTCTGGTCATACTCCGATTATACTCTGAATATACTCTGATTATACTCTGAATGTACTCTGGACATACTCCGATTATACTCTGATTATACTCTGAATATACTCTGATTATACTCTGATTATACTCTGAATATACTCTGATTATACTCTGAATATACTCTCATTATACTCTGGTCATACTCTGGTCATACTGTATCTGTTTGCCAGGGTGGTTTGCGGTTTGATTAACGCGACGCCCTGCGTTCTCCAGTGTTTAAGTCTAAACATTCCGTCGTCGGTGGAGAAGGCGATGGAACATGTGTTCTCTCTCGCGCGCGCTCTTTCTTCCCTTTTTTGTATACCCTGTAATCGATCTGCACTTAAGCCCCCGGAGAGATAATCAGTTTGTCAAAGTGCTGAATGGGCCTCCATCAATCCTCGGGCGCGGCATTGTGTGCCTGTGATATCCCGGCGGCCGGGGGCTTTGTCATCTGAAACGTGTTTTGGAAATCAATGGGAGTGACTGACTTTGACTCCGCCGAGTGAACGGGGGAAGGACGAATCCCTCAGGTGTCTTCAGAGGATGACTGAGACGACGAAGGAGAACACCCCCCCCTCCCCGGGTGCTCCGGGGGAGAATGGAGGACAGGAGCATTCGGGTTGATGGGGCGGCGTGGGCCTTCGCTAACAAGGGCTCCCTCCCATGACAAGGGTCCAGGGCTCCAGTACTCCCTTGGGGGCGGGTCCCTGCGCGTAGGCTGTCTCCGGCGTAATTGGCCGGGACGGCTGCCTGTAGCGGTGGCTTCCGTTCTCCGCCCGCCGCCGTTACTCTTGGGGGGTCTGTAAACGCGAGATGACAAGGCCGCGCCGCCGGCGTCACTGTACCGCGCCCGTACCGCGGCCCGCTCTCCGCTCCGTTCTTTGTCCTTGTCGTCGCCCTCGTCGTCGGCCTCCCGTCTCGCGGTCCTCGTCTTTGAAAGGGAGACGTGACGGCACGTTCATCACCGTCTGCCGAAAGCTGCAGGGACAGGCCCAAATCTTTGGGGGCGCGTGATGAAGCACCGGCGTATCGCGATAGAGAGCCGCGAAACGGCGCCCGTGTTCATTCGCGACGACGTTATCCCTGGCTGGGGGAGGGGGGTGCTGACGGCAGGTGTGTGCTCTTTGATTAATGGAGGGAATGAGTGTTCGTGACGGGGCAGGTGACCATACAGCCATACCCCCCCCCCCCCCCCCCGTCCCCCGGAACAGCTGCCTCCGCGCCGTTCAGTGATACTTCCTGTTCGGTTCGTCCCGCCGTGACGGGATAGGAGCCAGCAGGGGCGGGTGGACGTCCGCGTCCCGATGCCTGATTCACCGAAAACAGGAATCGGATCATGGGATTGTTTTCAATGGTGAATCAAATGAAGTGAATCAGATGAGTCATATGGGGAACAGCATGTTTTAAAGAGTCATCATGTTTGCGTTTGATGTAATGAGAACAACGCAAGTCAGCAATTATCAATTAACAAACCTATTATTATTATTATTATTATTATTATTATTATTATTATTATCCATCCATCCATTATCTTTCTCTTTATCCTATATTAGGGTTGTGGGGGGGTTCCCCATGCTCATCCAGGGGAGAGCAATTCGGGCAGAGCGCAGGGCACCCAGGACAGGGGGCAGTCTATCACTGGGCACACACTTACTCACACAGACACACTCTATATGGGGCAATTTGGAGAATTCAATTGACTTTAATCCATGTTTTTGGACTGTGGAAGGAAACCGGAGAACCCGGAGGAAACCCACGCGGACACGGTGAGAACATGGAAACTCCACCCAGATGGGGATTCGAACCGGGAATCCCTAGCGCTGAGAGGCGAACGTGCTAAACCATTAAGCCACCGTGCTGCCTATTATTATTATTATTTTATTTTATTATTATTATTATTATTATTTTAATGTCAGCTGTGAGAGATCTGTTTGGAGTAAAGATGTTCAGTGGTTCCATCATGGATCAGTGGAGAACCCTACAGAGTGAGTCAGCACCACAGTGAGGTTGCCCCACCGGGCGACATTCATCACTAGAACGTAGAGAACGAGTCGGAGTGCGTTTTAAAATCTAGAGCGAAGGTCAGAGGGGCCAGATCCAGAGAACGTCCTGTAGATCAGAGTCAGAGCCTCGTACTGAATGCAGCAGCTACAGGGAGCCAATCAGAGAGGGGAGGTGGAGTCACATGACTCACTTGGGTGGTTGAACACGAGTCGGGCTGCAGAGTTCTGAGTTGTAGAGGCGTGATGGTGCGAGCCAGGAGACCGGCGAGTGATGCAGTACATAGAGTGATACAGTAATAGAGACGGGATAGGCTGAGGACTTGGACTGACAGCTGAGTCACATGTTCAGTCCAGAAGGTCTGACGTTCCAGATGTTCTACGCAAAGAACCTGCAGGAACGGAGCGTTTCGGTCACATGATCAGAGAGTTTAAGATAGGAGTCGATTAGGGGAGTCAATTAAACGACCGAATCGATTGGAGAGAAGGTGGAAGCGTCCATTTGGGAGGTCAGGGAGGTCAGGATGGAGCGCCTACGCTTCCATTCTACGTGTACGTTTCCATTCTCATCCAATCAGAACGGCCGGCGCGTCCGGCGGCGTACGAGCCCGCCATCTAATCCTAGCGAGCGTCCGCGGCGGCGCCGGGTCTGGACGCGGTGCAGTCCACCTTATTAATTCCACGTTTTGTTATTCCGCGTCCACGGCAACCTTAATGGCCGGAGCGCCGGCGTTCCCAAACGCGGCGTCCGAAAAACCCGAGAGAAGCAGGAGTGGAAGCGGCGGCGGCGCCGCGCGGGGGGGGGCTGGGGGGGGGGGGGGGTTAGTGTTTCGCTTTTTAATGACCGCTCGCCTCGCTACACAATCCAAAAAAAAGTCTGCGCTCGCATTGTTTTTGTTGTTTTTGTTGTTTTTGTTGTTTTTGTTGTTTTTGTTGTTTTTGTTGGTGCGAGTTGTGAGTTTACGTGTTGAATAATAATAAAAATAATTAACATTCAGCCTAATAAATCATATTTGTCTAGGGCGAGATGGTGGCTTAGTGGTTTGGCATGTTCTCCTCTCAGCACTAGGGATTCCCCGGTTCGAATCCCCATCTGGGTGGAGTTTGCATGTCCTCTCCGTGTCCGCGTGGGTTTCCTCCGGGTTCTCCGGTTTCCTCCCACAGTCCAAAAACATGGATCAAGTTAATTGAATTCTCAAAATTGCCCCCTATAGAGTGTGTCTGTGTGAGTGAGTGTGTGCCCAGCAATGGATTGGCGCCCTGTCCTGGGTCTATCTGCCCAGCGCCCGAGACGTTCTCCCCTGGATGGGCATGGGGAACCCCAACACGACCCTAATAGAGGATGAAGAGGAAGATAATGAATGAATGAATAAATGAACATTTAGCATAATAAATAATATTTGTCTAGGGCGAGATGGTGGCTTAGTGGTTTAGCACGTTCTCCTTTCAGCACTAGGGATTCCCGGTTCGAATCCCAATCTCGGTGGAGTTTGCATGTCCTCCCCGTGTCCGTGTGGGCTTCCTCCGGGTTCTCCGGTTTCCTCCCACAGTCCAAAAACATGGATCAAGGTCAACGGAGTTCTCCAAATTGCCCCATATAGAGTGTGTTTGTGTGAGTTAGTGAGTGTGTGTCCAGCGATAGATTGCCCCCCTGTCCTGGGTGTATCTGCCCAGCGCCCGAAACGTTCTCCCCTTGATGGGCATGAGGATTCGGTTTTGTCCGAGAGTCCCGCTGAGACCACGCGAAGGGAAACCGTGAGCTCGGAATCCTTTAAATTTAATTGAGCACCTGCTGAACACGGCGGGGCGACGATGGAGCCCAACTCTAACGGATTCGTTAACCGCGTCGCACCGCGCTGCCGTTAAAATGATGCCGTTTTTCGTGCCGCCCACTTTCTCTCTTTATTTATTCCCCCCCCCGGCATGTCCAAATTAATGGGGCGTAATTAGCGGCAGCTCCCAGGACATTTGTTGCTGTCCTAAACTGATGCCTCGCACATGAAGCGTAATTAGTTGCCGTCCGGAGGCTTCGGGAAATGGCACGCGGCCCGGGGGCGCCCCCTGGAGCATCGGGGAACTTTATTTACGAGGCCCGCGGTGTGCGTCGTCGTCGTCGTCATGTCCCACGCAGGGTTGTCGGGTTTTACGTAAACGGCGTGGACATGCGGAACGGAACATCCGCCGTAACGGAAGCTCCCGGTTGTCAGCGCCACGTTAAATCCCCCCCCCCCTCCTGGACGGCAGCGGGATCACGAGCGCCGCGTTCTCGTCTTTCTCTCAGGTGCCGCTGCTAATTAATCAGTCGTCACGTTTCATTGGAGGCCTCACCTCGTTTGTGTCTGCGTTCTAAGATACATGAGATACCGAGCTATTGATCGGAGCTTTTAACGGGAGACAGGAGGGGGCGGCGGCGGGGGGCGAATGGGAGGGAGGGGGCGGGGAGCGAGCAGTCGCTTCGTATGTTGTCATGCCGCCGCTTTGACCTCCCGGTTCTCCAAGGTGCCACGTTCAGGACCGTCGGCTCGCACTTCGTGCCTTCAGGCGCCTGCGACCACGGTGACGACTTTGGGGGAACAGATCTAAAACGTTCCAGCAGGTAAAAACGGCATGTAGAACCATATGGTTCCTGCTCAACCCCCGAATACAGAGTTTAACCTTTAATGATATCAAATCTGTATTGAAAATTCGGGATTTTGTATTTATATAGAGAACAAAGAGACCTTGTGAGGACCGAGGCACGGAACCTGTTACACTGTTTTTAATAAATCGTGTTCTGTATTTTACCCACTAGATGGCAGTGTTTGATTCGAGAAACCCGGAATCCTGTTACTCAGCGTTACCATTTTAAAAAACGGACTACATTACGTCGCAGATAATTAACGATTTTGCTTTCAATAAAGGCATTTCTGAATCGAACCGTGTTTTTTTTTTTATTATAGTGTGTTCGGAAGGGTTTTATTAAAGCAATACGACACTCGAGGTTGTGTATTATTGTGAATAAATCACGTAAAGCGATGTAGCTGTTCTCCACTGCACGTCGGGACTACTAACACCTCGTTATGGGATTTATTCACAATAATGCCCCGCCCTCTCGCACCGTATTGCTGTAAGCGTTCGTTTGTGTTTTTAATCCAATTAAATTAATATAAACTGTGATGCGTGGTCGATTAAGATGAAGCGGCTGAATGTCTTTTAAAGATTTTTCATTCAGTAAAGAACGCCACCGTCGCCCTCGAACCGCTAAACGTAGTGTCTAATAACGTTACGACTCCGTGCCCTCGTCCGAAGGTTATGACGCTCTTTAAAAAAATCAAACGAGGTTTGATTTTTTCCGTCGCCTCGTCTCCCGCCGCCATACGAACTCTTTTCTTCTCACCTGGCTGTTTAACGCACATGAAAGCTAGCAGGGTTTTTTTTTTTTTTTATTGTATTGCTCGATAACGCCGCGCTGCCTCGCGAACGGTCAGCTGTAGCTACAGCATTATCTCGCGTTCTAATCAAAAGACATTCTTTCTTCAGAACGTCACTCTGAGGCGGGAGATTAGCTCTCGAGCCTGCTCTCTGACAAGATGAAATGTTTTCGGCGGCCGCGGCCCCTTTGACCGCGGCCCGGCTAAATTGTTTTCCTGCGCCGACCTTCCCTCCAAACAGAGCCTCGACGTCCTCACAAAGAGCCGTTTGATTATTGTTCACGGGCGTCCACTTCCTTCCTTCAGCAGGAAAGCCTTTTTATTATGTTCCCACCGGCGCCATGGTGACGATGGCGTGTACGTTACGGCACGATGCCGCTCGCTGCTTCACATATAGTCCTCTAGATCAGGCTGTTTATCTATGGAACAAATTTTTGATTGGCGGCGTGACGCTCTGGTGTTTTTACCGCCGTTCTCCGGACGGGCAGCTACGTACGAGACGACGATTCTCCAGTGTAGCTGGATTTTGCGTAACTCTTTTTACGGAACCTCCATGTTGGGCATTCATTCACATACAATAGTTGTTTATCTATGAAACACTCATTCATTATCTCCCGCTTATCCTCTATTAGGGTCGTGGTGGGGTTCCCCATGCCCATCCAGGGGAGAACGTCTCGGGCGCTGGGCAGATAGACCCAGGACAGGGCGCCAATCCATCGCTGGGCACACACTCACTCACACAGACACACTCTATATGGGGCAATTTTGAGAATTCAATTAACTTGATCCATGTTTTTGGACTGTGGAAGGAAAGCGGAGAACCCGGAGGAAGCCCACGCAGACACGGGGAGAACATGGAAACTCCACCCAGATGGGGATTCGAACCGGGAATCCCTAGTGCTGAGAGGAGAACATGCTAAACCACTAAGCCACCGTGCCGCCATCTATGGAACATTCATTCATTCGGGGGGGGGGGGGGGGGGGGGGGGGGGGGGGGGGGGGGGGGGGGGGGGGGGGGGGGGGGGGGGGGGGGGGGGGGGGGGGGGGGGGGGGGGGGGGGGGGGGCAATTGAATTCATCCATGTTTTTGGACTGTGGGAGGAAACCGGAGAACCCGGAGGAAACCCACGCAGACACGGGGAGAACATGGAAACTCCACCCAGATGGGGATTCGAACCGGGAATCCCTAGAGCTGAGAGGAGAACATGCTAAACCACTAAGCCACCGTGCCGCCATCTATGGAACATTCATTCATTCATTCATTATCTTCCGCTTTATCCTCTATTAGGGTCGCGGTGGGGTTCCCCATGCCCATCCAGGAGAGAACGTCTCGGGCGCTGGGCAGATAGACCCAGAACAGGGCGCCAATCCATCGCTGGACACACACTCACTCACACACACACACTCTATATGGGGCAATTTGGAGAATTCAATTGACTTGATCCATGTTTTTGGACTGTGGGAGGAAACCCACGCAGACACGGGGAGAACATGGAAACTCCACCCAGATGGGGATTCGAACCGGGAATCCCTAGAGCTGAGATAAGAACGTGCTAAACCACTAAGCCACCGTGCCGCCATCTATGAAACAATTTTTTTATATTAATTAATGCAGGAGACCTTTGCTCTCCAACACGCACGCCGATCGCCGGGATTCCGTTGGTCCGGCGGTCCCTTTATCGCCGTCCTGCTCGGACTTTAAGCGTCTGTCGACGCGCCAATACATGGAAACTTTCTGAATCCCTTCTTCTAATTTGTAAATCGAAGCCCGTGACGCTCTGATGATTTTAACGCAGTTCTCAGGGCGGGCCGAATCCGCAGCTACGTACGACACGACCATTCTCCAGTGTAGCTGGTTTTTGCGTAACTCCTGACTCGCGTTGTTCTCATTCGTGAGTCGTTTCGCTAAAATGTAATTGTAATCATTGATGGCTCCACAATCTCCCCGACCGATTCGGTCCGGAACCTCGGTTTTACAATAGACTCCCACCTTAAACTCTCTGATCATGTGATCAAACCCCCCCGTTCCTGTAGATTCCTCCTTTACAACATCAGGACGATCAGACCCTTCATGACTGAACATGCGACCCAACTGCTCGTTCAAGCCCGCGTCCTATCCCGGCTCGATTATTGTAATGCGCTACTTGCCGGTATCCCAGCTTCCACAATCAGACCTCTTCAGCTAATTCAGAACTCTGCAGCCCGACTCGTGTTCAACCACCCAAGCGAACTCCTGTCCCTCCTTTACTCACTTCCCATTGGCTCCCTGTAGCTGCTGCATTCAGTACAAGTCACCGACTCTGGCCTACAGAACCATTTCTGAATCTGGCCCCTCCTACCTTCACTCCATCTTTTCAAAATACACTCCTACTCGTTTATGATCGCCCCCTGGTGGTTCCACCTCACCGAGGAGCTGATTCTCACTCCGTGGCGTTCACCACGGCAAAATGGTGGAATGTTCTTCCCAACTCTGTCCGTACGGCAGAATCACTAAACAGTTTTAAAAAACTACCGAAGACTCTTTAACAAATACCTGTTGTAATAAAAAAAAAAGAGGTGGGGGGCGCCGCAGCATCGAATAACAATCAGGTTTGATGAATTTACAGTATAGTTGGTTTTCTTCATGGCTTCTGACTTGTGGTGTTCTCATTTGTAAGTCGTTTTGGATAAAAGCGTCTGCTGAATGACTAAATGTAATGGAATTGTAATCAGGGTATTAAAACAAGCTGTTCACCATATGATTCGTCTGATTCAATTCATTTGATTCACCGTTAAAACTAGAATCCAGACACGTGACCTTACGTAACTTTACCTGAAGGTGTGTTCGTGTGAAGTTGAAATGTTACGCGGTGCTTGTCTCCGCCTCCGTGATGGGTTCCAGGTGCCGTCCATGTCCTCCCGTCCATGTTCATTCGTTGCGTGACTTTACCGGATTCACATACAATAGTCCTTTAGATCAGGTGGTTTATCTATGGAACTAATTTTTTATATTAATTAATGCAGGAGACCTTTGCTCTCCAACACGCACGTCGATCGCCGGGATTCCGTTGGTCCGGCGGTCCCTTTATTGCCGTCCTGCTCGGACTTTAAGCGTCCGTCGTCGCGCCAATACATAGAAACTTTCCAATCCCTTCTTCTGGTTTGTACATTTTTGCGTAACTCCTGACTTGCGTTGTTCTCATTCGTGAGTCGCTTCGGCTAAAACGTGAAAGTCATCAGGGTTTAAAACAAGCTGTTCACCATATGATTCTTCTGAATCAATTTATTTGATTCACCGTTAAAACTATGGAATCCAGACACGTAACCTTACGTAACTTTAACTAAAGGTGTGTTCGTCTAAAGTTGAAATGTTACGCGGTGGTTGTCCACGTCCCCCCCCCCCCCGTCCCGTCCTATCCCGTCAGTGTCCGAGCTTTGATTATTGACTGATGCTCCGACGCAGAGTTGGTTCTATTAGAAGTGCTGACTCTGCAGCTTAGTCATGGAATATGTTATGAAGTAATGATGAATCCAATCTAACGCTCAGCCAACTAATCTTGATGATCCTCAGCTTCGTTGAGTGTGTGTGTGTGTGTGTGTGTGTGTGTGTGTGTGTGTGTGTGTGTGTGTCTCCTCGTCTGTCTGCAGGTGTGTGTCCTCGGTACGGACATTCGCGTGTACAAAACGTTCATTTGCATAAACCTATATATATTTAATGAGAACCCTCATTCAGTCCTCCTATTGGATCTTTACACATCACGCATAAATAATTTGCGTACGCCGATGAAGTGCCGTATTATTCCGTTGGTCACGGCGGTGCGAGACGGTGGAGACGTGGCGGAGGCGAGACGCCGGGAGGTGGGACACTTCGTAATATAGTTCACTTGTACCCACTCAGGAGCCAGAACTACCAATCAGAGTCCGGCTTCCTGGGTTCCTCCACCGCTCCGTCTTTATGGAGGCTGAGGGCCCGAGGGAGATCCTCTGAATACGGAAGGGAGGAGCGGTACCACGGCAGGGCCCGTGAAGGGGGGACGGGACGGGACCGGACACTTTGTCAGTGTGCTGGTGGTACACCGGAGAACCTCGCTCCTTTCTTTATGTGTTTGAGGTCTGAGTGCGGGGATAGGCACAAGTCGCTTACAGCACCTCCTCATTTGACCCCCCACCCCCCCACCACCGTTACCTCAAGTAACCCCCGCCGTATCACACGGCTTCGGTGCCCGTGATATTCCAGTGGCGGTTTGTTCTAAGCACTGGGATCAAAGTGACGCGCCTCCTGTTGGATCCTCGGTTCTCCGCCCCCCAGCCCCACCCCCCCACCCGCGGCCGTGTTCCTCGCCTTAACTCTCGTCGTTCCCCCCTGAGCGCTGGAGCTCGTGTGAGAGGAAAAACAAAGATGTACCCGCGGTCCCTGGTCCCTCCTGCCGGTGATGTAGTGGAAGGGATAAGAACAAAAATGAAACAGATGGGGTGTGTGGGGGGGGGAGGGGGGGGCGGCAAACTGTGGTGGGGGGGGGACTCTGAAAATGCGGAACCCGGAACGTTAAATACGGGAAGAAATAAAGAGGACGGGGGGTGGGGGATGTGTGCATATGCATATACAGCATTGTGGGTGTGGATCCGATAAGCCACGCCCACCGGACCGACGATTGGCGGCGTATATATGATTTGCGGGGTATAAAAAGCTGTGGTGGGGTGTCCACGGAAGCGCCTCCAGCACTTTATTACCCCCCGTGCGCTGGACCTTTGTAATTAGTTATTAGATTGCAAAGATGTGCAGAAACGAGCTCTAATTAGGTGAGCGCTTCCTCAAATGAAAGGTCCTGATGCGGGAGTGCTGCTCGCCTCATGACGGAGCGAGCGCGGCACCGGCGTCCAGATGCGCCTCGCTCGTCTTTCGGCGCCGATACCGACTTAGTTAATTATCGTCCTGACCTTTCAATTAGTGCGAACGGTTTCTACGCTTGCCGTCGCTCTGACGCGCTCATGAAGACGAACAGCATGTTTGGGACAGCGTCACGTTAAGTACAAAATGCCTTTAGATGCCTCGTGGATTTACATTACGAAATTAATTCTGATTGGCTGAGCCGTGTGTCCCGCCGTGACATCATCAACAATAACACACCCCTCTGAGCGCTTCACATTCGTATCAATGCGTGAAATACAATGAAATGTATTTTTTTATAATTTGTGTTCTGTAATTTGGCCACTAGAGGGCAGTATTTGATGGTTGGAGAAACCGGAATCCTGCTACTCAGCGATCAGCGTTCACTTTAAAAAACAGACTAGATTAGGTTGCCATATTAATGATTTTTCAAATTTATTTTTATTATAGTGTGTTTATAAGCGTTTTATAAAAGCTATACAGTGCGTGAGGGCGTGGCGTTATTCTGAATACATCTCCTAAAGAGGTGTTATTAGTCCCGCCGTGTAGTGAAGTACCGCTACACCTCTTTACGTGATTTATTCACAATAATACACAACCTCAAGTGTCGTATTGCTTTACTATAACACTTACAGACAAGGTCTTGAATCATAAATACGTTTATTGAACGTTAATAATGCACTCTCCCGTGACGTAATCTAGTCCGGTATTTTAAAATGAGGATTCCGGTTTCGCCAGTAACAGGTTTAGTGCCGATCGGGAATCAGCTCGCTGTGTTTTATTTATTGTATATCACGCATTGATACGAATGTGAAGTTCTAAAGTGACCGCTGATCGCTGAGTAACAGGATCCAGGTTTTTTCTGACCA
Organism: Corydoras maculifer; assembly: GCA_019802435.1. NCBI lineage: Eukaryota > Metazoa > Chordata > Actinopteri > Siluriformes > Callichthyidae > Corydoras > Corydoras maculifer. The sequence continues at coordinate 104,218 of JAFMOD010000435.1, forward strand.
TTGCACCCTTACAGAACGCAGTTTATAAACAACATCGGGAAAAGATTATTTCGTATATCACACATTGATTGATATGACTGAGAGGCGCTCAGAGGCGTGTGCTATCGCCGATGATGTCACAGCCGGAACAACGTCTCGTCCAATCAGATTTAAGGAGCCGAAATAGGTATGATACCTATGGATTTGTGGTTAAGAGGCGTGATATCATGTGAAGTAAGTCATTTTAATGGATTTTAAACCTCAGATCGGGTCGTATCACATGATCTACGGAGCTGGCGCTCTAGAATACTATTGAGAACTATCTAGAACACTACTTTCGTTCTTGTAATTTTTTAATGAACCTTGTTGTGTTTGATGTCCGTTATTTTGACTTGACCCCATGATGGCATGGTGGTTTGAGTGGGCACTGCTTCTGCCTTGGTCCTGGGTCGGACCTCCAAAGGAGTAAGGCTCTGTTTGTGTGGGATTTGTATGTTCTCCCCCTGTCTGCATCAGTGTTTTGACACAGTGCGGGTTTTATATGCTTGTTTGGAAAGTAATCGAGTTCCGTGTGAGATATATATATATATATATTCATTCATTCATTCATTATCTCCTGCTTTATCCTTCATTAGGGTCGTGGTGGGGTTCCCAATACCCATCCAGGGGAGAACGTTTCGGGCGCTGGGCAGATAGACCCAGGACAGGGCGCCAATCCATCGCTGGGCACACACTCACTCACACAGACACACTCTATAGGGGGCAATTTGGAGAATTCAATTAACTTGATCCATGTTTTTGGACTGTGGGAGGAAACCAGAGAACCCAGAATAAACCCATGCGGACACGGGGAGAACATGCAAACTCCACCCAGATGGGGATTCAAACCGGGAATCCCTAGCGCTGAGAGGAGATTGTGCTAAACCACTAAACCACCGTGCCGCCTGTGTATATTTATATATATATATATATATAAAACGTCGTACGGTTTCACGTGGATTCACAATGACGACGTTACGGATCGAACGTTCGGTGACGGATGTTCACAGCTGTAATCCAAAAACAGCTGGTTTACACGCCAAGGACTCCCACAGGGAAGCCAATCGTCGCTGGACATAAAAGGCGAGCGTGTGTTCGGCTTTGACGGTGTGCATTGTTAAAAATAAAAAAGAAACGAACCACGGAGCGTGTATTTCAGGAACGGAAACCGGCGCAGAGCCTTTAAGCGCCGCCGCCTCGGGGCTGGGGATTGAAACGCACACGTTTGTATGTGAGCCAGCGAGTCTAAGTGGCTATCGATTTTTATTTATTTATTTTTTATTTTTTTTAATGCAGGGATAGGAAGCGGGCCACTTTCTAAGCTCTGTTTAGCGGGCAGCTGGTAATTGGCTCTTAAGACGGAGGACGTCTTCTGTCTGTGCATTTTTAATGACCGGGCCATTTAGAGAGACACAACCCGAGTGCCGCGTACACTCTAGAACGCTCTAGAACCGACTCTCGCCTTTCTGGAGAGACCGCAGCGCCGGGAAACGTGTTGGTTGTTTTTGTTTCGTTTTTTTTGTTTTTTCTTTCCCTGACGATGGAGCGAGACGGTCCAACTCCAGGTTATCAGAGATCAGACGAGATATCGAAGGACTTCCTCGTATCAATGCGTGAAATACAATAATAATAATAATAATAAAATAAATGAATAATAATTAATACTTATTGTAAAAAACAATTACAATAATTAAAAATAAAATACAGATGAATATAAACAGGGCGGCACGGTGGCTTAGTGGTTAGCACGTTCTCCTCTCAGCACTAGGGATTCCCGGTTCGAATCCCCATCTGGGTGGAGTTTCCATGTTCTCCCCGTGTCTGCGTGGGTTTCCTCCGGGTTCTCCGGTTTCCTCCCACAGTCCAAAAACATGGATCAAGTTAATTGAATTCTCCAAATTGCCCCGTTTAGAGTGTGTGTGTGTGAGTGAGTGTGTGCCCAGTGATGGATTGGCGCCCTGTCCTGGGTCTATCTGCCCAGCGCCCAAGACGTTCTCCCCTGGATGGGCATGGGGAACCCCACCGCGACCCTAATAGAGGATAAGCGGGAGATAATGAATGAATAAATGAATATAAACATATTAGCACTGAACCTGTTACACTGTTTTTTTTTATAATCCGTGTTCTGTAATTCGGCCACTAGATGGCAGTATTCGGTGGTTAGAGGAACCGGAATCCTGTTACTCAGCGAAATTTGCTTTAAAAAACGGATTAGATTACGTATTACTAAAGATTTTGCTTTCAACAAACCTTGTTTTTTTTTTTTATTATCGTGTGTTTGTAAGCATTTTATTAAAGCAATACGACACTCGAGGTTGTGTGTTATTGTGAATAAATCACGTAAAGAGGTGTAGCTATGCTCCATTACGCTTGGGACTAATAACACCGCGTTATGGGATTAATTACCAACAATGCCACGCCCTCTCACACTGTATAACTTAATATAAAGCATCACAAATATAATATAATAGAAAAAAAACAAGGTTTTCATTCATAAATGCGTCCGCATGCTGAGATTGAAGGTGGACCGGCGTGGTGCACCCTGGGTAACGGAGTCCGATGGGAGTCGTTTATAGCATCCCGGCGGCTGGCGTGTCGTGGAAGGTGGGCGGGTGTGTAAACGCATCCGCGTCGCAGTTAGTCCTCTTTCGCAGGCCGCCGCCCCCCGGGGGCCCTTTGGACTTGCTGTACAGATGTGTAATTAGTGGACGAAGGGGCCCTTGGTGCATGAAAAGCCACTAAGAAGCGTGGATGAGTGCTAATTAAGAATGGCATCTCAGTGATGGAAAGTCCCATGTGTGTGTTTGTGTGTTTGTGTGTGTGTGTGTGTGTGTGTGTGTGTGTGTGTATTTCCTCCCACTAATTATCCCGGGAGAACGCGCCGCACCAACTCATGGTGGGATGCAAAGGGCCTCCTAGGATTTCACGCAAGAACGCACTCTAATCCTTTAAAGCCTTGTGTTCTGCATGCCACCGGCCCGTAAACCCAGCGGAACCACGCCGAGCACGCGCCCGCACATATGGGCCTGTCAGTGTAGCGCCCCCTCATGCGTGCTTTTAGCAAATCACACAAACCGTTAATGATGAGGCCCGCCGTGGGGAACGCGCGAACCCGAGGCGATGCGGGAGGCGACGTCGACTCGCTGCATGTTCCAGATCCGGTCCAGAGGATGGAGTGTTTTTTTTTTTTTTTTTTTTTTTTTTCTTTATAAGCCGTGTTCTGTCATTTGGCCACTAGAGGGCAATGTATGATCGTTAGAGAAACGGGAATCCTGTTACTCAGCGTTCACTTTGAAGAAAATGGACTAGATTACATGGTGGAAGTGCAGATGATTAACCATTTATTAATTAAACCTTGTTTTTTTTAATTGTAGCGTGTTTGTAAGCGTTGTATTAAAGTGATACGGTGCAACGCGGGAGGCGATGTCGACTCGCTGCTCGTTCTAGATCCGGTCCAGATGATGGGGTGTTTTTTTAATTTTTTTTTTATAAGCCGTGTTCTGTCATTTGGCCCCTAGAGGGCAACATATGATCGTCAGAGAGACGGGAATCCTGTTACTCAGCGTTCACTTTAAAGAAAACGGAATAAATTCCGTGACAGAAGTGCAGATGATTAACGATTTTGCTTTCAATGAACGCATTTATTAATTAAACCTTGTTTTTTTTAATTAGAGTGTGTTTGTAAGCGTTTTGTTAAAGCGATGCGGTGCGAGAGGGCGTGGCATTATTGTTAGTAAATCACATAGAGGTTTTATTAGTCTGATCGCGAGGACAAAGATTTTTTTATTCTTTTATTTTTTTTTAAGGTTTGACATTAGTCACCTGACCTTTCCTAACGATGTCCATTAACATGCGTGCTGCTAATTAACATAAGACCTTGTTAAAAGTTAAAAGGGAACAAATTATTTGTAAAGCTACGCCGTTTTGCATTCGTCCTCAGTTGCGCAGGGTAATGGTGGCGTTGGGGGGGGGGGCGGAGACGACACGTCGATCGGGGAGTTTAATTAGTCTAACGAGGGGCGGGCACAGATGAGGATCGGAGACAGCATCACCGCGTAATTAAGCTACAAATTAATCTCTACCGCGTCATGTGACGTTACAGCTTATGAGGCCGCACGCGTCATCAGGCGGATGCTAATTAATCTCCCTGATTGACACGTCGGCTTCGCCCCCCTCCAAATTCCCCCCCCCCTAACGCCACGGTCACACATACAGAACGTAAACTTATTCCGTTAAGTGGTCGCAGTACCCGCCGTTGTCAGCGGGGGCGCCACCCCGCCATTCCCAGACTGTTTAAAATAGCAAGAGATGCCTGGCGATAAATCAGTGTGAGGGTGCATCAGGGTGTCTGTGTGAGGGGGATGTGTACCCCCCCCCGTCGGAACCGTCCCATTTCTCCGAGCGTGTTCCAGACTGGCCTCTCCGTCCCACAACTGAGACTTCCAATTGATAAACGCAGACACCGTGAAATGGAGAGGTGCGAGGACACTGGCGCTCCCCAAAACGACCCTCGCCTCGCCGCCGCTCAGCCCCCCCCCGCGTGCTCCGGCCGCGGTCCCCGATATTCCGCCGCATTCCGTCGATTTATTTCCGTTTTATCGACTCCGGATGTCAACCAACCCACGTGCTGTATCCGCCGGTCAGACGTGCCCGTCATACGAACGCGTCACGCCCGATTGCGTTGCGGCGGGCGGGTCGAGGGTCCGAAAACACGGCTGAATATTTCATAACGACCCAATAGAGTTCATCAGGTTGATCGGGTCGAATTGAATGTGTTTTTTGGACTGTGGGAGGAAACCGGAGAACCCGGTGGGAGCCCAGGTGAATGCGGGGAGAACATGCAAAACTCCACCTGGATTGGAATTCGAACCTGGGGCCCCGGTGCTGAGAGGAGAACATGCCAACCACTAAGCCACCGTGCTTTCCTTTATTATTCATTCATTCATTCATTATCTTCCGCTTATCCTCTATTAGGGTGGGGGGGGGTTCCCCATGCCCATCCAGGGGAGAACGTCTCGGGCGCTGGGCAGATAGACCCAGGACAGGGCGCCAATCCATCGCTGGACACACACTCACTCACACAGACACACACTATATGGGGCAATTTGGAGAATTCAATTAACTTGATCCATGTTTTTGGACTGTGGGAGGAAACCGGAAAACCCGGAGGAAACCCACACAGACACGGGGAGAACACGGAAACTCCACCCAGATGGGGATTCGAACCGGGAATCCCTAGTGCTGAGAGGAGAACATGCTCAACCACTAAGCCACCGTGCCGCCTCCTTTATTATTATTATTATTATTATTATTATTATTATTATCATTATTATTTTTATTATTCGACCATTACCTTACACACTCATAGAGCAGCATGGTGGGGGGGCGGGGGGTGATACACCCAGGACAGGGCGCCCACCCATCACTGAGCACACACACACTATATAGGGGCAATTTAGGGCATTCGGCTCACATTAAAACCATACACACAGCTGAATATCACGGTTGCCAGGTTTATCCGTAATACCCCGCTAACGGAGTCGCATGAATGCAGGGATAGGTCCCGGTCCGCGAGATTCATCCGTCCGTAACAAAACGAGTCCCGTGGATGAGCGTCGCGAGCGGCGGCGTGATGCATCGGCCGTTTTATTTGCGCCCCATCGTCGCGGTTCACCGCACCGCCGCCGTCCCGCGCCAAAGCCGTTTTCTCATTAAGCTCGTTTAGTCCATCCGTCTCCCGGTGGACGGGCGCACGCCGCCGCCGTCCCGACTCGTTATTAATGAACCATTAACGATGGCAGCGAGGAAAAATACAGACGGCGTCCCGCCTCTCATCACCGCCTTTAAACATCGGGACGCCGCCGCCGTGCGGTCAACAAAACGCTACGCCAGGCCCGCCGTGGTCGGCCGTCCCATCCGATATCGATTCCGTGTCCTCCCCGTTTCCGCGTGGGTTTCCTCCGGGTTCTCCGGTTTCCTCCCACAGTCCAAATACGTGGATCAAGTCAATTGAATTCTCTAAATTGCCCCATATAGAGTGTGTCTGTGAGTGAGTGTGTGCCCAGCGATGGATTGGCGCCCTGTCCTGGGTGTATCTGCCCGGCGCCCGAAACGTTCTCCCCTGGATGGGCATGGGGAACACCCCCCCCCCCCCGACCCTGTGACCCCACTAGACGATTAAACAGAAGATAACGGATTGATGGGGGAGCGTCACACGGCGTAGTGGCATCAGAAGGTTCGAACCCCGATCTGGCTGGAGTTTCCATGTCCTCCCCGTGTCCTCCCCGTTGGTTTCCTCCGTTGGGATCTCCGGTTTCTTCCCACAGTCCAAAAAACATGGATTCAAGGTCAATTGAATTCTCCAAGTTGCCCCATATACAGTGTGTTTGGGTGAGTGAGTGTGTGCCCAGCGATAGATTGCCCCCCCTGTCCTGGGTGTATCTGGGTGTATCTGCCAGGGGACGCTACACGGACTAAAGTATGTATGAAGTGTATCAACATCTTGGGGAAGGCCATTTTTTTATTTCAGGTCAAGCCTGAACCCAACCCTGTGAGCCAGAGCGGGTGTGGGGGGGGGGCAATGGGGGTTTATGGAGAGGGCAGAAAGGCAGAGGGGGGGGTCCGCGACCGATTAAACGTGCATACGGATCGGAGTTAATTACGGCGTTAATTACGGCGTTATCTACCCCCCCCACCCCACCCCCGCCTGACCCAATTTTTCCAGAGTGTTCCGTCAGCCGTCCAGATGTGCTGCTGCCTGGCTGCCGTCCCGTTCAAACGCCC
>JAFMOD010000435.1:111245-132581 GCA_019802435.1 Corydoras maculifer
ACGGCAGCCTGGCTTCCCGATTTGGAAGCCGCACTACCCCCCTGTGACCACCAGGTGCAGTTTAAACTAAAGCATCGTATGAGCGCGAAGGGAGTTTTTTGTCGTTTGCATGTTCTCCTCTGATACCATCCAGGGGGTTGGGGAGGGTTGTTACCAATGCCCATCCAGGGGAGAATGTCGTTTCCGGCACTCAGGACAGGACGCCAATCTATCGCTGGGCACACACACTACATGGGGCAATTTAGAGCATTCAATTCACCTTAAATCCATGTTTTTGGACTGTGGGAGAAAACCGGAGCACCCAGAGAAAATGGATACGAGGAGAACATGGAAACTCCACCCAGATCGGGATTCGAACCCGGATCCCCAGGGCTGAGAGGAGAACATGTTAACCACAAAGCCACCGTGACTTATTTATTATTATTATTATTATTATTATTATTATAATTATTCATCCATTATCTTGGACTCTAAGTCCGATAGAAAGGTAAACAAACCTGTGATTGGTCCTCGCGGTCAGCTGGTAACGGCACGCCAGGCCGACGTCTACGTTCTGTTAGTTGTTTTCTACTAACGTTTGTTCTCTCTGTTCTCTTTCATGTTCTCCGGACGTGCCGCTCTCCTCCCGTTCAGGTAACGAACTCCGATGTCATCACATTAATTCCACATAATTAATTAGTGCACGTCGGTTTAGCCGTCTTTGTATTGGGGACGGATTGGGTTCGGACGTCCTGGCGTCCAGGTTCTGGTGTTCTAGCGTGTGCAGGGACGCGCAGATGTGTATGCATACGGAATGAGATATTTAAATTAGGCTCATTAATAATTAATGGCCGATCGATGGCTCGCGGACGACGATTCGGCTTATTAAGAGTTTCCTCGGCTTCCAGATGTCCAGAGGGGTCCACCCCCCCGATCGGTGGAACCAGATAACCGATAACAACGAGGGTTCTAGACTCTGTAGCTACAGTGAGCTTATGTTCATTCCTCTCTATTAAACTAATAAGTCATGAGGGGGCGTGGCCTATTCTGAATAAACCCCATAAAGAGGTGTTATCAGTCCCGGTGTGTAGTGCAGTACAGCTCCACCTCTTTACGTGATTCATTCACAATAACGCACAACCTCGAGCGTCTTATTGCTTTAATAAAACACTTACAATTAAACAATATAATAAAAAAAACAAGCTTTAATTCAGAAATACGTTTATCAAAAACTAAATCCGGCACGGTGGCTTAGTGGTTTGGCACGTTCTCCTCTCAGCACTAGGGATTCCCGGGTCGATTCCCCATCTGGGTGGAGTTTCTATGTTCTCCCCGGGTCCGCGTGGGTTTCCTCCGGGTTCTCCGGTTTTCTCCCACAGTCCAAAAAACATGGATCAAGTCAAGTTCTACAAATTGCCCCATAAAGAGTGTGTCTGTGTGAGTGAGTGTGTGCCCAGCGTTAGATTGGCGCCCTGTCCTGGGTGTATCTGCCCAGCGCCCGAAATGTTCTCCCTGGATGGGCATGGGGAACACCCCCCCCCGCGACCCTAATAGAGGATAAAGAGGGAGATAATGAATGAATAATAAAAAAAACGAAATCTTCCGTGATGTCATCCAGTCCGGTTTTTGAAATGAACGCCGGTCGCTGAGCAACGGGATTCCGGTTTCTCTAACAACCACACCCTGCCATCTAGTGGCCAAATAACATGGCAGTTTGTAAAGACGGGGGAAACGATGTATCGCGTATCACGCATTGACGCGCTCAGACGGCTCGATCGGATTGGATTCTTTTTTTTTTTCCGAGTCGGACGTATAGCGCGACGTTCAACGGAACTCGATTTAATAAACGGAAAATCGCTCACGATCGTATCGTCCCGTCACCTGTCCCCATCCTCGTGGTTGAACAAGTTCGTTGGCGTCTGAAGGTGAGGTCTCCGTCACGAGGCCTAATGAGGGACGAATGAATCTCCCACCTGAAAGACGGGCGCCGTGGTCCAGCTCGCGCTAATGAAATCGGGGAGGCCGTGCGCCCTCCCCCACCCCCCCCATGGGCGCGCCCCTCCACCTCCACATTCACGAGAGGCCCAGAGCCATCCATCAGAGCGCCACACACTCCATCTCTCTGCGAGCAAAGGGCAAGGATGATCCTACTTAACAGTCTGCGGGATGACGAACAGCCCTTCAAGGTCATCTGCGCCGTGTGTGTGTGTGTGTGTGTGTGTGTGTGTGTGTGTGTGTGTGGGCGCAGATCTGGGGCATGGAGAGTGATTTTTGATTAATGTCTTTACTCGGCCACTTAAAGTGTATTACTATTTATGATCCCGGGTTCCGGCGGCTTTAAAAGGAGAATTAAATGAGATTAAGGAGGCGGCCGCTGACACCGCGGCTCCGGGTTCCACGTCTCGCGTTTGTCTCCCGACGTCGGGCGTGCGTCTTTAATTGTGGGAAAGTGAGCGGTTATCGTCCGTGTGTGTGTGTGTGTGTGTGTGTGTGTGTGTGTGTGTGTGTGTGTGTGAGAGTCTGTGTCTCTGTGTGTTGTATGTGTCTGTCTCTGTGTTTAGGAGTGTGTCTCTGTTTGTGTGTGTTTGTGTCTGTAATACCTTGTGTGTGTGTCTCTGTCTGTGTGTGTGTGTGTGTGTATGTCTGTGTGTGTGTGTGTGTGTCTGTCTGTGTGTGTGTGTCTCTGTCTGTGTGTGTGTGTGTCTCTGTCTGTGTGTGTCGTGTGTCTCTGTCTGTGTGTGTCGTGTGTCTCTGTCTGTGTGTGTATGTGTGTATGTCTGTGTGTGTGTGTATGTCTGTGTGTGTGTGTGTGTGTATGTCTGTGTGTGTGTGTGTCTCTGTCTGTGTGTGTGTGTGTATGTCTGTGTGTGTCGTGTGTCTCTGTCTGTGTGTGTATGTGTGTATGTCTGTGTGTGTGTGTATGTCTGTCTGTGTGTGTGTGTGTCTCTGTGTGTGTGTGTGTATGTCTGTGTGTGTCGTGTGTCTCTGTGTGTTTGTGTGTCTCTGTGTGTTTGTGTGTCTCTGTGTGTGTGTGTCTCTGTGTGTGTGTCTCTGTGTGTGTGTGTCTGTGTGTGTGTGTCTGTCTGTGTGTGTGTTTGTCTGTGTGTGTGTGTGTCTCTGTGTGCATGTGTGTGTCTCTGTGTGTGTGTGTGTGTGTGTGTGTGTGTGTGAGCTCCGGTCCTTCTTGTGTAAGTGTTTCAGAGTCTAAATTAAAGTGCCACCTCTCTAAATTATTCAGAGCGTTTAGTACTCAGTGGCGTCCTCTCCTGCCATCTGATTGGGGTTATTAGGGTTATTAGGGTTATTAGGGTTATTAGGGTTATTAGTCACACGGCGCTGAAACGGGTCGCACCGGGAACGCCGCCGCCGCCGCCGAGGGAAGGGACCGCACCGACCGGAACGCCAAAACAAAGACAATGACTCCCAAATTATTTTGCTCATCAGAGTCTAATGACGCCCATATGCCCAAACGGTCTAAACGGCCGGAACGCCGGACCGGAACGCCGAGGCGGGTGCTGAGGGCGGGGCGCGGGCGGAATGATGAACGATTGCGACGAAGCGACGAAGCGCTCCACAACGGACTTTAGAGGTTAGAGCTGCGATGCGAGACATTTAAAAAATAATAATAATAATAATTATTACATAAATTTGGAGTGACGGCTGGGGCGGGGCACGGTGGCTTAGGGGTTAGCACATTCTCCAGGTTTGAATCCCCATCTGGGTGGAGTTTGCATGTTCTCTCCGTGTACGCGTGGGTTTCCTCCGGGTTTTCCGGTTTCCTCCCACAGTCTAAAAAACATAGATTCCAGTTAGATTGAACGCTCTAAATTGCCCCATATGCAACATATGCCGTATGCCCAGCGACGGATTGACACCCTGTCCTGGGCGTATCTTCCCAGGGCATATACACTCAGAAGAGGGCGCCAATCTATCGCTGGGCACACAATCACTTACACACACACTCTATATGGGGCAATTTGGAGAATACAATTCACCTTGAAGAACCAGGAGGAAACCCACACGGACATGGGGAGAACATGCAAACTCCACCCATTATTTTTATTTATTATTATTATAATTATTAGTAATTATTAATATTATTATTAGTGGAGGTGGTGCAGTCTGATGGATCTGGTTGTTCGGACCGCGCTCTCGGAGTGCAGCGCTCCGCGCTCGCTGGCGGGTTTAATCCTCCTCAGCCAAAGCCCTTCAGAAAACAGAGTTGAGCTTAATTAAGCGCTTCATCAGCATTGCTAATTATCTGCGTCCTGTCGAGGCCACGCCGAGCGTTCGGCGGCTTTTCCGTTCGGTGCTCATCCTTGAAGTCAAGAAAGCCAGAGGTTCGAGGCGACTGAGAGGAGGGCGAGCGAGAGAGAGAGAGAGAGCGCGAGAGGAGGAGGAGGATGAGGATGAAGAATCAAGGACACGGCGGGCGTTTGGCGACCCTGACGCCGCGGCTGCTGATGATGACTTTGTGCGAGGACAGCGTTCTCTCTCACTCTCTCTCTTTTTAAATGGTCCTTTAACGGCTCTCTCGCCCATCGATGGCTGCGAGCGCTCTGCAGACGCTTTGTGCTTGCTTTTTGTTTTTTTGTTTTGTATTTTTTTTTGTTTTTTTGTGTGTTTTTCTATTTTTTTGTTTTTTTTATTTTAAATTTTTTTTTGTTTTTTTTTTTTTTTTTTTTTTTTTTTTTTTTTTTTTTTTTTTTTTTTTTTTTTTTTTTTTTTTTTTTTTTTTTTTTTTTTTTTTTTTTTTTTTTTTTTTTTGTTTTTTTTTTTTTTTTTTTTTTTTTTTTTTTTTTTGTTTTTTTTTGTGTTTTTTTTGTTTTTGTTGTTTTTTGTGTTTTTTTTGTTTTTGTTGCTTTTTGTGTTTTTTTTGTTTTTGTTTTTGAGTTTTTTTATTTTCAATTTTTTTTTGTTTTTTGTTTGTTTTTTTTGTTTTTGTTGCTTTTTGTGTTTTTTAGTTTTTGTGTTTTTTTTTTTGTTTTTTTGGGTTTTTTTTTTGTTGTTTTTTGTGTGTTTTTTTTATTTAATTTTTTTTATTCTCTTTCTGGATCTTCGGCGAATCAAATTCGTCTCGCACGAACCCAGACACGCGCTCGCTCTCGCGGCTAATGGATTTAGCCTCCGTGCTAAGCAGGTGGAGGATGACGCTTTGCCCCGCGCTCGTTCTCCTAAATTGCTTTCTCGCTCGACCGAGTGTGCGTCTGCGTCTGCGCCGGCTCTGCCGTTGTCATCGGCAACGGAGGACACTAATGAACGGACTGATGCTTAGGGCAGCGCTCGCTCGCTCTCTCTCTCTTTCTCACACACTCCCATTGTGTCGTCTCGAGGCCGAGTGTGAGTGTGCTTACATGTCTAGAGAGAGCGAGCGAGTGAGAGAGAGAGCGAGTGAGTGAGAGAGAGAGCGAGTGAGAGAGAGTGAATGCATGAAGACTGAGAATGCCTACTAATGAACGTGTCGACTCGTCCCTCGCTCCCTCTCTCTCTCTCTCTCTCACTCTCTCTCTCTCTCTTACTCTTTCTCTCTCCCTCTCTCACTCTCTCTCTCTCTCTCTCTCTCTCTCTCTCTGAGGTGAGAAGTTCATCATGGCTGTGAAGCCGGGTCAGTTTTTGAGATCAAAGCCTCCACATTCTCAAACTTCTCTTTTCTTCTCCTTCATCGTTCATTCTTCGCTCTCTCTTCCTCTCTCTCTCTCTCTCTCTCTTCCTCTCTCTCTCTCTCTCTCTCTCTCCTCTGCTTCGTCTCCAGTTTGGGGGGGTGGGGGGGGGAGATGGGGTGAGCCGAGTTCAAGGCCCGCTTCGATCCTCCTCTTTGGGGAATGAACTGAAAATTAAGACGAGCCGTCAGGCCTGATGTGATAGAGAGGGGGGGTAATGGAGGTGGCACTGGCTGCCCGCTTCCCATGGTGCTCCTCCCCTGACACTCTGGATCACCCTCGTAGAGGATTAAGTGGACGTTATTTATTCATTCATTATCTTCTGCTTTATCCTATATGGGGGGAGGGGGGGTTCTCCATGCCCATCCAGGGGAGAACGTTTCGGGCGCTGGGCAGATAGACCCAGGACAGGACACCAATGTATCGCTGGACACACACTCACTCACACAGAAACACTCTATATGGGGCAATTTGGAGAACTCAATCGACTTGATCCATGTTTTTGGACTGTGTGAGGAAACCAGAACCCGGAGGAAACCCATGCGGACACGGGGAGAACATGGAAACTTCACCCAGATGTCTATCCCTAAGTGGAAGTTAATGGATGATAATTATAATGGTAATTAAGGGGCGCGGTGGCGCAGTGGTGGTTGGCATGTTCTCCTCTCAGCTGCACATTCCAGGTTCGAATCGCGATCCGGGTGGAGTTTGCATGTTCTCCCCGTTCCCATGTGGGTTTCCTCCGCTTTCCTACCACAGTCCAAAAAACATGGATTCAAGGCAAATTGGATGCTCTAAATTGCCCCGATATAGAGTGTGTATCTGACCAGCGCCCGAAACGTCCCCCAATGGACGGACATGGGGAACCCCCCCCCACCCCTCCTTACACACACACACCGATATAAAACAAAAGATAACGGACGGATGACTCTATTCTAGAACATAGAACTTAATAACTCGGTTAATTCGGTTAATTTAACAGATAATAATTAATATTCAGGAGCTGAATATTATAGACTGAGGGGGTTTCAGGCGGACGCAGCGCTGAAGTTATAAATGCAGTTAACGTTGGACGTGGGCGCCGGCACACGTACGTCATGTATATCTTCGAAATGAGATCGGCGCTCTGACGTTTCATAGAAACGTAATTAACTTCATATAAGAGCTTTTAAATGATTCATCTGTTTGAAGAGAAACGATTCTCCTTCGTTAAATAAACGTAAAGTCGGCGCGGTGCCGCCGGATGATCCTCCAAAATGAAGGTATTACGTTGAGCCAATACTAAATATTAGTGTTAATATATTAATGTTATTATAAGCGTTACGCGGCCTCAGCGGCGCCCTCGTTTAAAAAGCGCGTGTGCGTTGCGTTGGGCGGACGTTCCGTTTGCATTAATGTACCAGCAGAGGGGGGGGGGGATTTAATAGTGCAATTTTATTGGCGTTGATTTAATATCAGGTTTAAAAACTATAGATCGTTTTAAGGTGAAATGCTTCAATCGGATCGGCTTAGTGGTTTGGCATGTTCTCCTCAGGGCTAAGGATGGCCCGGTTCGAATCCCAATCTGAGTGGAGTCTCCATGTTCTCCCCGTGTCCGCGTGGGTTTCCTCCGGGTTCTCCGGTTTCCTCCCACAGTCCAAAAACATGGATCAAGGTCAATTGAGTTCTCCCATTTGCCCCATATAGAGTGTGTCTGTGTGAGTGAGCGTGTGTCCAGCGATAGATTGGCGTCCTGTCCTGGGTCTATCTGCCCAGCGCCCAAAACGTTCTCCCCTGGATGGGCATGGGGAACCAACCCCCATCTTCCGCTTTATCCTCTACTAGGGTCGCGTGTGTGGGGTTGGGGGTTGGGGGGGGGGGTGAGGGGGGGGATGGGCTTTCTCCATGCCCATCCAGGGGAGAACGTTTCGAGCGCTGGGCAGAACCCAGGACAGGGCGCCAATCTATCACTGGACACACACTCACTCACAGAATTCAATTGATCTTGATCCATGTTTTGGACTGTGGGAGGAAACCGGAGGACCCGGAGGAAACCCACGGGGACAGGGGGAGAACATGGAAACTCTACCCAGATGGGGATTCGAACCGGGAATCCCTAGTGCTGAGAGGAGAACATGCCAACCACTAAGTCACCGTGCCGCATAATATATATATATATTTATGGACTTGTCAGATCGTCCGGTCAGACCGCAGGAGGGTGAGGTACCGAAAGAGCGGCGCTCCAGCCAGGGGGATCTGTGTTTGGAGCTGTGTTTGTTCATCCTCATGGTCGGCCTGGGAACACTCCACCAGTACTTAGCAAATCAAAGAGAAGGGTCGAGCGTGGAGGTGCGGGCGGGGGGGTGGGAGAAAACAGAAATCAATGGGCGAGAGAGCAGTGCATTTATCAGCAGGATGCCGGGAGAGGGAGAGGCGAGGCGTCCCGCCACGGGGAGCCTGGCGTTCTGAACTTTACTAATTGGAGGAGGGAAGAAAGTCTGGAGGTGATGGATGGAGTGGAACTTCAATGTGATTGGGCCCTAATGGATGATATGGCTCCACCGGCTGACTGCTGCCCGAGGCTTTAAGAATTCACACACACACACACACACACACACACACACACACACACACACACACACGCGCGCGGGGGTAAAGTTCTGTTATATCACGAAACACTGTTTATATTAAGTCGGTGGTTCCGTCGGCGTCGCCGGCCTCACCTTTTGTTCTAGCGAGCGCCGGGTGTCCTCGAGGCGTTCCGTATTCGTCTGTGGACTGTGGGAGGATAAGGAGAACATGCAAAATTCACCCAGAACGGGATTCAAACCTGGAGCATTATTATTATTATTATTATTATTATTATTATTATTATTGTGGGCCGCACGGTGGCCGCACGGTTCTCCTCTCAGCACTGGTTCAAATCCCCATCTGGGTGGAGTCTCCATGTTCTCCCCGTGTCCGCGTGGTTTTCCTCCGGGTTCTCTGGTTTCCTTCCACAGTCCAAAAAAACATGGATCAAGGTCAATCGAGTTCTCCAAATTGCCCCATATAGAGTGTGTGAGTGTGTGCCCAGCGATAGATTGCCCCCCCCTGTCCTGGGTGTATCTGTCCAGCGCCCTAAACGTTTTCCCTGGATGGGCATGGGGAACCCCCCCCCCCCCCACGACCCTAATAGAGGATAAAGCGGAAGATAATAAATGAATAATAATAATAACAATAATTATTATTATTATTATTATTCGTCTTCTATCTTTTGCTTCAACCTTTATTAGGGTTGGGGGGGAGGGGGTGTTCTCCATGCCCATCCAGGGGAGAACATTTCGGGCGCTGGGCAGATACACCCAGGGCATGACGCCAATCTATCGCTGGATATACACTCACTCACACTGTAGGGCAATTTAGAGCAGCCAATTCACCTTGAATCCATGTTTTTTGGACTGGGAGGAAACCATGGAACCAGGAGATGAGGAGAACATGCAAACTTCACCCAGAACGGGATTCGAACCTGGAGATGAGAGGCAACGCCACCGTGCCCCATTATTATTATTATTATTATTATTATTGTCCATCTATTATCTTCAGCTTTATCCTTTATCAGTGTCGGGGGAGGGGGGGAGGGTTCCCCCATGCCCATCCAGGGGAGAACGTTTCGGGTGCTGGGCAGGTACACCCTGGACAGGACGCCAATCTCTCACTGGACACACACTCATTCACACTATAGGGGCAATTTAGAGCAGCCAATTTCTGTAAGTGGGTGGTTCGGTGGGCGTGGCCGGCCTCACGTTTTGTCCTAGCGAGCGGCGGGTGTTCTCGAGGTGTTTTGTATTCGTCCTCGTTTGCCTCGCGCGCTCTATTGCGTCGCCTCCACCTCATTACGGCGACGCCGTTTCTGCGGGGACTGTAAATGAAGTGTTAATCTCGCCCCTCGTCAGTCGGCGCGCCTCGGTGAGCCGCCGCCCACTCGCTCGCACTCCGCCGCTTTTTGATGACTGGCACTTTGGCGTGTTCTAAGCCAGACGAGTTCTCCCAAATTGAATTTTAATGGATTGCGCTATTCAAGCGAGAGGCGCAATCCATTATTTGACGGCGCCCCCCTGTGATTGATGGAGGGGAGGACGCCGGGGGCCAAAGGTCCGAACGGATGGTGCGGAGAGTGGGGCGTCCTGCGTGCGCCGGGCTACGTGGAGAGATGTTCGGCGACTTGCGGGAGAGGGATTCGGCCTGAATCCAGCTTCTCCTGATCCTTTAAAGGTGAAGTTTTGCAGGGCAGTTCCACCCCAGTTACCCTCAGCACCAATTGCTCAATGGGTGCCGTGTGCGGGGCTTCGCATACGTGTGTCCACTGGGGGCAGTCTTGTGGTTAAGGAACCAGCCTTTTGACCTAAAGCTCCCTGGGTCGATTCCTGGTCCCTCCAATTACTACAGCTGTGGTGCCCTTGGGCAAGGCACCTAACCCCAGTTACCACCCGGGTGCCGTGTACAGGGCTGCCCACTGCTCCATGGATGTGTGCCCACTGGGGCAGTCGTAGGTCTGTGGTTAAGGAACCAGACCCGACGATTCCTGGCCCCAAGTGGCTAAAGTGCCCTTGGGCAAGCCACCTAACCCCAATTACTCCCCGGGCCCACTGGGGCAGTCGTAGTCTTTTGGTTAAGGAACCAGCCTTGTGGCCTGAAGGTCCCCTGATGATTCTCAGTCCCACCAAGTGCTATTGCTGAAGTGCCCTTAGGCCCACGTACAGAGTGCCACCAGACCTGAAGGTCCCCGGTTCAACTCGTGGTCCCAGCAAACCCTATGGCTGAAGTGCCCTTAGGCAAGACACCTAATCCCAAATTGCTCTGCGGGTGTACGATACAAGGCTTCCCACCGCAGTTAAGGACCCAACCTTGTGACCTAAAGGTCACCGGTTCCATTCCTGGTCCAGACAAGCACTATGACTGAAGTGCCCTTGGGCAAGACACCTAACCCCAATGACCCCCTGGGTGCTGTGCACCTAGATGTGTCCACTGGGGCAGTTATAGTCTTCTGATTAAGGAACCAGCCTTGTGGCCTGAAGGCCCCCTGATGATTCTCGATCCCATCGAGGCCCTATGGCTGAAGTGCCGTTGGGCAAGACACCTAATCCCAAATTGTTCTGCAGGCGTACCATACAAGGCTGCCCACCACAGTTAAGGACCCAGCCTTGCAACCTAAAGGTCCCCGGTTCAATTCCTGGTCCCAACAAGCACTATGACTGAAGTGTCCCTGGGCAAGACACCTAACCCCGATTACTCCCCGTGCACCTACATGTGCCCACTGGGACAGTCTTCTGATTGAGGAACCAGCCTTGTGGCCTGAAGGTCCCCTGAAGATTCTCGATTCCACCAAGAGATATGGCTGAAGTGCCCTTGGGCATGCCACCTAACCCAAATTACTCCCCGGGTGCCGTGCACGTACGTGTGCTCACCGGGGCAGTCGCAGTCTTTTGGTTAAGGAACCTGCCTTNTGGGCATGCCACCTAACCCAAATTACTCCCCGGGTGCCGTGCACGTACGTGTGCTCACCGGGGCAGTCGCAGTCTTTTGGTTAAGGAACCTGCCTTGCGACCTAAAGATACCCGGTTCAATTCCTGGTCCCAACAAGCACTATGACTGAAGTGCCCTTGGGCAAGACACCTAACCCCAATGACCCCCTGGGTGCTGTGCACCTAGATGTGTCCACTGGGGCAGTTGTAGTCTTCTGATTAAGGAACCAGCCTTGTGGCCTGAAGGCCCCCTGATGATTCTCGATCCCATCGAGGCCCTATGGCTGAAGTGCCCTTGGGCAAGACACCTAATCCCAAATTGTTCTGCAGGCGTACCATACAAGGCTGCCCACCACAGTTAAGGACCCAGCCTTGCAACCTAAAGATACCCGGTTCAATTCCTGATCCCAACAAGCACTATGCCTGAAGTGCCCTTGGGCAAGACACTTAACCACAAATTGCTCTGCGGGCGTACCATACAAGACTGCCCCCCGCAGTTAAGGACCTGGCCTTGCGACCTAAAGGTCCCTGGTTCAATTCCTGGTCCCAACAAGCACTATTACTAAAGTACCCTTGGGTAATACACCCTAAACCCGTGGGTTAAACATGGAGGGCACACTCTTCTATGTGTAAGTCCATTAGGTAAAATTATTAATGTAAGTCGGGTGTGTCTGACGGGTCGGAGGCCGGTAGTGACCTCCACAGCAGCAGACGCAGACGCAGATAATGAATGATAAAAAGGCAGATGTTTAAGCAATCGTTTTATAAAGTCTGTAATTGGAACGGAGGACGGCGGCGCAGGACGCGGGACTTTAATCTTCTTACTGAGATTTGAGGAACTGTGTAGCTCTTAATGATCTTTCTTTGTTCCGAGCTCAACTATAATTAACTCTGTGACTCCGAGCCACCTGCGCCGGCCGCCTCTCCACTCCGAGTCGCTAACCTCGCCCGGCGCCGGGGGTCTGAACTAATTAGAGCATCTGCCGCCACTGGAGGTAGCAACACAGAGCGACCACGAGGATGCTTCACCCGGCAGCAGGGATAGTCACCATATTGACCCCCAGCCCTAAGTGGAGGGGACCGGCAGAATGTCCAGGGTGCCGGAGAACCTGCTTCGTAAACAATGAAGCGCGGGCCGGCGCCGTCGATACGGCTCTGTATCCGTAAATCCGCAACGCGTCGTCCGAACCCCAGACGGACGCAGAGCGCGGCTCTGATGTTTGCGTTCGGATTACTACGTTAGCGGCAATTGATCGTTGACGCTTTCCCATGATCCCGCTTTCCTCGGCGCCGTTGTCAGACACGCGGCCGTCGATGCGATCGTTAACGCGCCGCTTTGAAGGTTTGCGGCCGGAGATAAGGTTTAAAAGACTGTTCCTGCTCAATCAAACCCGGGTTCATGAGAAGAGTCGCAGCCGTCTCGCTGAAGGAACCTTAAAGGAACCCTAAAGGAACCTTAACGGAGTCAGAGATGTGATGTTCAGTGTGTTGGTGTGAATGCCTGTGCAGGTCAGAGTTCTCGACTTGATCGCAGTGTACGTATATACATATGTACAGGGGGAAAAAGTGGGCGTGGCTGAGGGCCTCCCCATGCCCAATCAGACGCCACATCAAAGGCATCGTGGGTGATCACATGACTCGGGTCCACAGGCCGGCCGCAGGTTTCGAGTCTCTGCAGTATTGAGAACGCATCACCGAGGCTCTCACCGTCCACGATGCCGTTTATGTTAATCACCTGATTGCAGAGGCTCCGCCCACCCTGCTCCCAGTGGCCGAAATTGAAACTGCGGCCTCTGCACACGGACGCCGGCGTTCGGCTGCGTCTCATTCACGTTGTTTGTACTAATTGGTGTTGGATGTGGCGTTAGGACTGAACCTTAATTACTGTATATCACATTCTCTCTCTCTCGCTCGCCCGCCCGCCCACCTCGCTCTCGGTGTCGAACCGAGTCGACCGGCCGCTAAAGGGTTCGGCGCCGGGTTTAGTTAATCAAGCGAGATTAATTAAAATACCTTCATTAGCAGTAAAACTTAGAAAGTCTCCCGGTAACCGACGGGCGCTTTTTTTTTGTTCGCATCATAATTAGCGGTCGACTCATTTGCATAAATTGAGAAAACATCGATTCCTCCGGGCGCCATGTTGTTCACAATGCCACGCCGCTTGCCGTCTCCCGTTCCGGCGTTTTCCCGACCTCACCGGTCCGCTCCGTCACGTCGCCCCCCGATATTTTTCCCAGCAGCCCCGTGCGTTCACGCTCGTCAATACCCTCCGTACAACTCGAACTGTAAAGCACGTCGCGGAGACGGAACCCGGCGCTCGTCGTCCGATAAATGAGCTTCTGCCGCCGGGGCCCCCGAGTGGCTGGATGTTTATTGCAGATTTTTCTCTAGATTTTTAATTTTTTTTTTTTAGTCAGCGGTGTTTTTTTTAAATATTTCTTTCTTTATTTTTAGCGTGATTAAGCCCTTTAGAAGTATTGCTGGAATCTGATCGCGTCCTCGTTTGGCTCGAGGGCCTTTAATTATCTTTTATTTATTGCGGGGGAAACGCTGAACTCGCCAGCAAATAATGAAAAATGGAACGCAGTCACATGGGCGGCCGGTCGGGGGGGTTGGAAGATATTGGTCTAATATGGATTTCGGCGTCGTACGATGTTTCATTATAATTATCTCATTCGGCGGGATCAAGTGCTTTCGGTTCATTTGAACAGCGGGTTCGTTGGCCGCGGCGGTTCCTCGGACCTGTGCGTCGTAAAGAGAACCCAGATTCAATCATGATACGGATTGACGGCTTTAATAAATCCCATAACGAGGTGTTATTAGTCCAGAGTACAGTTCCACCTCTTTACGTGATTTATTAACAATAAAACACAACCTCGAGTGTCGTATTACTTTAATAAAACGATTACGGACACACTATAATAAATTTTTTTTAAAAAGATTTAGAAATGCGTTTATTGAGAGCAAAATCGTTAATAATCTGTCGACGAAATGTAGTCCTGTTTGTAAAATGACACTGATTGCTGAGTAACAGGATTCCGGTTTTTCCAACAACCGAACACTGCCATCTAGCTACCCAGTTACAAAACACATTTTATTAAAAGACGTTGGAAATATAACGTGTTGTATATCACACATTGTGGATGGCACGGTGGCTTAGTGGTTTGGCATGTTCTTCCCCAGCACTGGGAATCCTGGTTCGAATCCCGAGCTGGGTGGAGTTTGCATGTTCTCCCCGTGTCCCCTTGGGTTTCCTCTGGGTGCTCCAGTTTTTTTTCCCCCCCACAGTCCATAAAGTGGATTATAAAGGTAAATTGAATGCTCCAAATTGCCCCATGTGTACTGTCGTGCATTGATATTGATACAAATGTAAAGCGCTCAGAGGTGTGTGTTATTGTCAGGGATGTCACGGCTGGACACACGGCCCAGCCAATCAGATTCAAGACCTGTTTTATAAAGGAGTACATTCTGTGGCTTATCCTTTTTGGGAGTGCTGGACCCCGCCTCAGTGCTCCTCAGGTTAAAGACATGGGCAGGTTGCCCCATTCACACACACACACCCACATACATTTAATCATCTCTAATTTGCCCTCATGTTTTTGCAACACCATGAGGAAACCCACAGAGACACGGGGAAGAACATGCAAACTCCCTGCTGGGCGTGACTGGGGATTAAAGGCAAAGTGGGTGACGATTTCTTTTTATTTTGAAGGACATTTAATCCAAACGCGTCTTTATTTTTAAATAAACTCTGAAGGTCTGTGTTTCGTAATCCCGTTTTTTTTTTTTTTTTTTTTTTTACCGCCACTTTGTACTCGACACTTTAGGCTGCGGTGTTCCGATTCGCGGCGGTGTGGCATTTCGATTCGTCTCCGCGGCTTATTCCAGGTGCTCGAGTTTCCTGTCACCTCTCGCAGAACCCGCCGCGTGGATGGAGTCCTGTGGTGGCGCTATCAGCCGGATCAGTGTCTGAGCGACGGGCGGGGATGAAGTGGAACACACTTACTGATCCCTCGCCGTAGAGTCGGAGCGTCGCCAAACTATTAGAAAGAAAAAAAGAAAGAAACGCAGTTCAGAATTAAAATTCTAAATTAAAATTATAAAATAAAATGAGCTGCAGATTCCTGACACTCGGGGTTTTAAAGGTTGCTCTTTATATTAAGTGCACTTCCCTTCGGGCAACACCGCAAGCAAGCATGTAAGTGTGTGTGTGTGTGTGTGTGTGTGTGTGTGTGCACGCATGTCGAGCTGTGTGTCTGGGGGGGGTGGAGCTTTAGGTACATCAATGTGAGTGACAAGACTATAGTAAGCTGTGTGTGTGTGTGTGTGTGTGTGTGTGTGTGTGTGTGTGTGTGTGTGTTTGTGTATGTGTGTGTGTGGGGGGGGGGATTTTAGGTGCAGTGAGATACTTTAGAAAGTGCATTATTGTGAGTGACAAGACAATGGTGTGTGTGTGTCATGCCAGCATGTTTTCTGATGTGTATATAGGGTAAATGTTTGTGTCATGCTTACATCATGGTGTGTGTGTGTGTGTGTGTGTGTGTGTGTGTGTGTGTGTGTGTGTGTGTTTGTGGTTCAGAATGTGTCACAGCTGCTCAGTGAGTTTTGACAATATGCAGAGCTTCAGCCAGTCCTGTCAAAATTGATGCCTGGACCCCCCCCCACACCCCACACACCCCATGCTCTCTCACTCACAGCCTCATGTCACCTTTAATTAACTTAGAGTGACACAGCATGAAATAAGCTATTTATACCCTGTCCACCCCCTCACTTCATAGTGTAAAGCGTTAACGCGGCCTCCGGCCTAACTACGGTGACGGGGGGGGGCAGTTGCGGGGGGGGGGGGGGTTAAAGAAACAGATAGTTAACAACAGTTGTTTAAATGTTTAAAAAAATGGCAATGCTTAACGATGCTATTTCAAATTAAATATATTCATTCATTCATTATCTCCCGCTTTATCCTCTATTGGGGTCGCGGTGGGGTTCCCCATGCCCATCCAGGGGAGAACGTCTCGGACGCTGGGCAGATAGACCCAGGACAGGGCGCCAATCCATCGCTGGGCACACACTCACTCACACAGACACACTCTAAATGGGGCAATTTTGAGAATTCAATGAACTTGATCCATGTTTTTGGACTGTGGGAGGAAACCGGAGAACCCGGAGGAAACCCACGCAGACACGGGGAGAACATGGAAACTCCACCCAGATGGGGATTCGAACCGGGAATCCCTAGCGCTGAGAGGCGAACGTGCTAACCACTAAGCCACCGTGCCGCTCAAATTAAATATATTTCAACATAAATATCAAAGCACTGCGTTACGAGGATGAATCACCGAACGAGGTGTTATTACGCGCGACCTATAATACACGACCTCGAGGGTCTTATTGCTTTAATAAAACCCTTACAAACACAATATAATTTAAATAAAATCCCGGTTTGATTCAGAAATGCATTCATTAAGAGTAAAACCGTTAATAATCTCATTTCCTGCAACGTCAGCTGGTCCGTTTTTCTAAAGTGAACGCTGATCGCTGAGTAACAGGAACAGGTTTCTCTACCAATGAAATACTTGGTCAAATTACATAATGAAAGTTATTTAAAAAATTTATAAAAAAAAATAAGTAAAATAACGTATTGTACGTCACGCAGTCATTCGATTGTAAAGCGCTCAGAGGCGTGTGTTATTGCCAATGATGTCACAGCTGGACACACGGCTCAGCCAATCAGATTTAAGGTTCGTAACGACCCAGGTAATATGTAATTGGCAGATTGTTAATTACAGATGGCCTCATCGCCCGGGCGATTAATACGTTAATGGGGCGACTGGATGAACCTCGTTTAAAGCCGTAATCTACGTTGTGAATTGCTCTTATTTTGAAGGTTCATGGGTTCGTAATCTCCCCGTTAACCTCTCGAGGGCCGGATGTGGCCCGGGGGCCGAATGAAAAATATATTATATAATAATTATATAATATATTTTCATATTTGCTATTTTTATACCGCAAAACGCAATCCATCTGGATTTGGAGACGCTTTTTCGCAGACGCTTTAATTCTAAAACGTCGTACGTCATCTTCACCGTACGATCGTAAAAACGCTTATGCACCTGAATTCTGATGCGTTCTGAACTTTATAAGTCGACGGGATCTAATCTACAAAACAAATGGGGCGACCTCGACAGACCTGCAGAGCCTGACTTTAATGTGTGTGTGTGTGTGTGTTCACCTTTAAAGTACCTTTGCCCTTTAGCATTTGCAAAGCAGTGCCAGAGGCGGGATTTATGTCTGCAGCAGCTCCGGCGGGATCTGTCTCGCGCCGGTCGTGATGTTTAATGGGCGCCGTTCTGAGGTCGTCCCTCGCGATGAGGGTGATGGGTTTATAAACCTCAGACTCTCAGCGTGAGCGCCCGCCTCCGTCTCTTTGATCCCATCAGCGGCGTCGCCGCCAACGTCATTAGCTTAAATTAATGACCTCATTATCGTACGCCTCGTCAGAATTTCAGGAAACGTGTTGCTTTAAAACAGTAGCTATCTTTATTATTATTATTATTATTATTATTATTATTGTTATTATTTATTTATTATCTCTTCCGCTTCATCCTCTATTAGGGTCGCGGTGGGGTTCCCCATGCCCATCCAGGGGAGAACGTTTCGGGCGCTGGGCAGATAGACCCAGGACAGGATGCCAATCTATCACTGGACACACACTCACTCACACACACTCACTCTATATGGGGCAATTTGGAGAACTCAATTGACTTGATCCATGTTTTTGGACTGTGGGAGGAAACCCACGCGGACACGGGGAGAACATGGAAAGTCCACCCAGATGGGGATTCGAACCGGGAATCCCTAGCGCTGAGAGGAGAACATGCCAACCACTCAGCCACCGTGCCGCATTATTATTATTATTATTATTATCATGTTTGTCCGTGTGTCCGGTTAAAAAGTTTGACCAATGCCGTTTCCCCCACTTCCCGTGATCCGATTGTTCATCGTTGATGACAACACATGAATTAATAAAAAAAAAACTACCAATTAATGAACTAATTATTCATTTATTAATTCATTCATTATCTCCCGCTTATCCTCTATTAGGGTCGGTGGGGTTCCCCATGCCCATCCAGGGGAGAACGTCTCGGGCTCTGGGCAGATAGACCCAGGACAGGACGCCAATCTATCGCTGGGCACACACTTACTCACACAGACGCACGGTGGCTTAGTGGTTTGGCATGTTCTCCTCTTAGCACTAGGGATTCCCGGTTCGAATACCCATCTGGGTGGAGTTTGCACGTTCTCCCCGTGTCCGTGTGGGTTTCCTCCGGGTTCTCCGGTTTCATTCCTCAGTCCAAAAACATGGATCAAGGTCAATTCAGTTCTCCAAATTGCCCCCTATAGAGTCTGTGTGTGTGTGAGTGAGTGTGTGCCCAGTGATAGATTGGGGCCCTCCGTCCTGCCTACACCGCGGTCAGATAAACCGCTGTATTAAGAACCGGACCCCGGCGGGGAGGCGGGCTTTACCTTCACCTCACTGTGATCATACAGCCTGCCTGGATTAGAGCGGGTCAGGGGCCTCGGGTCAGGGGCCCACACTGGACCTCACCTTTTAAACATTGTCACCGTTGTAAACAAACCAACGTTCCATTAACGACTTCATAGAAATGAAAGTAAGTCGTTCGTTTACAGAGCGCCTTTAATTAGATTGTGTCATTAATTAGTTGATCACGTTAACGAGGGTGTGGAGTCTGAAAGACGAATCGGTTCTCGTTATCCGGCTCTCTGAGCATCTGAAGTTCTGCATAGGAACGTTCTCACTGCGTTCCCACGGAAACCCCAGAGGAACGTCGTCGAGGAAATGTTAGAGGAGACGCCGAGGACAGAGAGAGAGAGAGAGACAGACGGACGAGGAGAGCGAGACAGGGAGAGAGACGGGACATCAGAGATACTCCTGTTCTCTCAGATTAGAGAGAGAGAGAAAAAAATGTCACGAAGAGAGAGACAGACAGGAAGATAGAGAGAGAGACAGGAAAAGAGAGAGAGAGACGGACAGACAGGGAGAGGGGCAGAGAGACAGACAGGGAAAGGTACAGACATACAGACGGGCAGAGAGACAGACGGACAAGGAGAGAGAGAGAGAGACCAGAAGAGAGAGACAGACAGACAGGGAGAGGGGCAGAGAGACAGACAGGGAAAGGTACAGACATACAGACGGGCAGAGAGACAGACGGACAAGGAGAGAGAGAGAGAGACCAGAAGAGAGAGACAGACAGACAGGGAGAGGGGCAGAGAGACAGACAGGTAGATACAGACATACAGACAGACCAGAAGAGAGAGACAGACGGGCAGAGAGACAGACAGAAAGAGAGAGAGAGAAAGAGAGACGGACAGACAGTGAGAGGGGCTGAGATACAGACAAGGAGAGATACAGACAGACCAGAAGAGAGAGACAGACGGGCAGAGAGACAGACAGAAAGAGAGAGAGAGAAAGAGAGACGGACAGACAGGGAGAGGGGCAGAGAGACAGACAGGGAGAGGTACAGACATACAGAAAGTCCAGAAGAGAGAGACAGACGAGCAGAGACAGACAGGAAGAGAGAGACAGACAGACAGGGAGAGGGGCAGAGATACAGACAAGGAGAGATACAGACAGACCAGAAGAGAGAGACAGACAGGCAGAGAGACAGACAGGGAGAGAGAGAGAGAGACAGACAGACCAGAAGAGAGACAGACAGACAGGGAGAGATACAGACAGACAGGAAGAGGGGCAGAGAGACAGACAGGGAGAGAGAGAGAGACAGACGGACAAGGAGAGAGAGACAGACAGTGAGACAGGCAAGGAAAGAGAGACAGACAGACCAGAAAAGAGAGACAGACAGACAGGGAGACGGGCAGAGAGACAGACAGGGAGAGGAGCAGAGAAACAGGGAGAGAGAGAGAGACAGACGGACAAGGAGAGACATAGACAATGAGGCGCAGAGAGAGAGAGAGAGGGATACCTCTCATTGGATACCTGATGACTCCCGTCTCTCCCATTATCTCGTCCCGTCTCCAGAGTGTGGACTCTTTCTGTCTCTGAATCGTGTTAGAGGATCATTAGAGCGTCCTCGCCGTTCGCGTCTCTTCAGCGCCCCCCCCTGGCCCCGCCCCCGGCGCAGGGCCCCCGGTCCGGCCGGATCAAACCCGGAGCGCTGGGATCGATGCTCCCGAGCCTGCATCCGGGCGAGCCGAGACACCAGGGGCTCTCTAATCGGATGAAGACGGCATTAGGGCGCGGCCCGGACGCGGGGGTGGGTGGGGGTGGGCGGGGGGGCGCAGACAGAGTCCTCTTAAAAGACCGCGAGCTGCGGACGGCGTCCAATTACAGAGGCACTTTTGAGGAAGAGAGTCCTAGAGAGACGAGCGCTCACTGGACAGAGTGTTAAAGGTGAAGACATCGGATACTCCTCTGAGTGGGGGGGGGGGGCAAGCTAAACATGTTGAAGTGGTTTCTTAAACTTTTTGGACGTACAACAATCAGAACAGACGGACGTGGAGACTGACCGGTCCCTCTGTCTGATCCGGGATCCGGAAACTCACCTGATCTACCCTCTGTCTAAACCCAACAGGGAGACGGACAGACAGCCGTAAAGACAGACAGACAGGGAGACGTAAAGACAGACAGACAGGGAGACGTAAAGACAGACAGACGGACAGACAGACGTAAAGACAGACAGACAGGGAGACGTAAAGACAGACAGACAGACAGACAGACGTAAAGACAGACAGACAGGGAGACGTAAAGACAGACAGACAGGGAGACGTAAAGACAGACAGACAGACAGACGGACAGACAGACGTAAAGACAGACAGACAGGGAGACGTAAAGACAGACAGACGTAAAGACAGACAGACAGGTAGACGTAAAGACAGACAGACAGACAGACGGACAGACAGACGTAAAGACAGACAGACAGGGAGACGTAAAGACAGACGTAAAGACAGACAGACAGGGAGACGTAAAGACAGACAGACGTAAAGACAGACAGGGAGACGGACAGACAGACGTAAAGACAGACAGACAGACAGACAGATGTAAAGACAGACAGACAGGGAGACGTAAAGACAGACAGACAGAGACAGACAGACAGCCGTAAAGACAGACAGACAGAGACAGACAGACAGCCGTAAAGACAGACAGACAGAGACGGACAGACAGACGTAAAGACAGACAG
>JAFMOD010000435.1:133917-141417 GCA_019802435.1 Corydoras maculifer
CTCGTTCTCTCTCTCTCGCTCTCTCTCTCGCTCTCTCTCTCTCTCTCTCTCTTTGACCTCTCTCTCGCTCGCTTGCTCACTCGCGCTCTCTCTTTCACCTCTCTCTCTTTCTGACTCTCTCTCGCTCTCTCTCTCACTCTCTCTCTCGCTCACTCTCTCTCTCTCTCACTCTCTCTCTCTCTCACCTCTCTCTCTCTCACTCTTTCTCTCTCACTCTCTCTCACTCTCTCACACCTCTTTCTCTCTCTCTCACTCTCTCTCTCGCTCACTCTCTCTCTCTCTCTCACCTCTCTCTCTCTCACTCTTTCTCTCTCGCTCACTCTCACTCTCTCACACCTCTCTCTCTCTCTCT
The DNA here is from genome assembly GCA_019802435.1 of Corydoras maculifer. Lineage (NCBI taxonomy): Eukaryota > Metazoa > Chordata > Actinopteri > Siluriformes > Callichthyidae > Corydoras > Corydoras maculifer. The sequence goes on from JAFMOD010000435.1 coordinate 134,270, forward strand.
TTCTCGCTCGCTCGCTCACTCTCTTTGGCTCGGGTGCCAACAGCTAATGTAATCCAGCCGAGATGGGAAAGTGGGCCACAGGTGTGCGAGTGAGCGAGAGGGTGTGCGAGAGCGAGTGAGCGAGATAGAGAGAGAGAGAGAGAGGTAATTCACTTTACTTGATTGACATCGTTATGCAAATGAGCTCGGAAACAAACTCGCCGCTCATTAAACGTAACCCCTCTCTCTACACTCTCTACGCTCTCGCAGCGGGTTGTCGCGCCACACTCGCATATTTATTCATTGGCATGTTCTCCTCTCTTACATCCACGCCGTCGGTAACGCGATCTGTGCGGAATGAGATTAACGAGCCGCTGTTGTCTTATGAATAATGCACCCCCCCCCCCCAAGGGCTGTGTGGAACAGGCTGGGTATTTTTAGCCAGTACGTCATCACACCCATAGGAGGCGCTCAGGAGAACGCTGCAGTAATGCGGGGCCATCCCATCCAAGGATCTAACCAAAAAAACGCCAGTATGGGTAGAGTTTGCATGTTCTCCCCGTGTCCGCGCGTCTACTTGTTGATTGTTAATTTGTTCAGACGGTTCGTAGCCTCAAAAGCTTCGTACGATGTTAACGCAAAATAAACGACGCCCCGTTTCGTGGTGCATCTCCGCTTCGCCCGCCCTCCTGCCCGCCCGCCGCGAACTTCAACTGTAAACGAAAAAACGTCGTTATAAAATACGTCAAAGGAGTTTTGGTTTACGCTCGCGTACGCCGTTCAGCTCGTCCAAATGAATAATAAATTAGATATAAATTTATATTCATTCATTCCTTATCTCCCGCTTTATCCTCTATTAGGGTCGCGGTGGGGTTCCCCATGCCCATCCAGGGGAGAACGTCTCGGGCGCTGGGCAGATAGACCCAGGACAGGGCGCCAATCCATCGCTGGGCACACACTCACTCACACAGACACACTCTAAATGGGGCAATTTTGAGATTTCAATTAACTTGATCCAAGTTTTTGGACTGTGGGAGGAAACCGGAGAACCCGGAGGAAACCCACGCAGACACGGGGAGAACATGGAAACTCCACCCAGATGGGGATTCGAACCGGGAATCCCTAGTGCTGAGAGGAGAACATGCTAAACCACTAAACCACGGAACAAATAAACAAATAAAATTTGATACACTATGAAGTTATATATAAATTATATGCTTGTGTGTGTGTCTCCCCCAGTGGCCATCCTGCTGAAGGACGAGTACTTTGTGCAGGGAGCAGGGTTGCCCGGACGTTTCAAAGTCGAGAAGGTGGAGTTTCACTGGGGGCAAAGCAACGGTTCGGACGGGTCGGAGCACAGCATCAACGGCCGGAGGTTTCCCGTCGAGGTGAGGACTTCTTTATACATACGACGTCACACCGGCGTTCTCTTATTACACGATTTTAGTTTATTTTTTTGTTTATTCATCTAGAACCGTGGTTCTCAAACTGCTCTATGTCAGATACGGGGGTATGGGTATACACTACGTCATTTCCCCGATGCGTTTCAGGAGAACGGCGAGCCGATCGGCACTGAACCTGTTTTTTATAAACTGTGTTCTATAATTTGGCCACTAGATGGTGTGTGATGGTTAGAGAAACCGGACTCTTGTTACTCAGCGCTCGCTTTAAAAAAAACGGTCTCGATTCCGTCGTGGAAGATCAGATTATTGACGACTTTGTTTTTGATAAACGCATTTCTGAATCGAAGCTTGTTTTTTTATTATAGTGTTTAATTGTACGTTTTTTTTATTAAAGCGATACGACACTCGAGGTCGTGTATTATTGTGAATAAATCACGTAAAGAGATGTAGCTGTACTGCACTACACACCGGGACTAATAACACCTCTTTATGGGCTTTATTTATAATAACGCCACGTCCCTTAGTTGTTGGCATGTTCTCCTTTTATCTCAATGCTGGGGATCCAGGTGTAAATCCCATTCTAGGTGGAGTTTGCATGTTCTCCCTGTGTCAACCAATTCTTCCGAGTTCTCCGGTTTCCACCCACGGTCCAAAAACATGGATTCAAGGACAATTGAATGCTCTAAATTGTCCCATATAGAGTGTGTGTGTGAATGTGTGTACAGTGATGGATTGCCCCCCTGTCCTGGGTGTATCTGCCCAGCGCCCGAAACGTTCTCCCGTCAATTCTGGGCAGATTTCACTGGACACACACACACTCACACACACACACACACTCTATATGGGGCAATTTGGAGAATTCCTTTGACCTTGAGCCTTGTTTTTTGGAATCTGGGAGGAAACCGGGGAGCCCGTAGGAAACCCAGACGGACACGGGGAGGACATGGAGACTCCACCCAGATCGGGATTCGAACCGGGAATCCCCAGCGCTGGGAGGAGAACATGCCAAACCACTCAGCCACCGTGCCGCACTCACGTGAGATTATGTTGAGTGATGTTATTCTCGCATAACAGAAAGTATAGACAGAACCGAGAACCCGATGGGGGCGGAACGAGGACGGTCCGAGGTTCCTCCCGCGGCGTCCTCGCCGTGATGTCATGCTGTATGTGGAGATGAGCATTATGGATGGCAGACAGTGGGAGGCAGAGTGGTTGAGTGGATGAGCGTTAGAGTGCTGCTTTGGGGGGGCGGGGGAGGGGGGGGGCGTGTCCCGTATCGATTAACCGGTGCGTAACGAGCCCGGGGTCGGGCGTCTGGCTCGCTGCTTCCCGCTGATTTATGGGCCGTGCCAGGCTGCCGGCGTTTACACAGCGAGGGCCGCGTTTATGGCCCTCCTCAAACGTGCCCGCTGCCCCGGAGTGGGCGTCGTTCTCTTTCATTGCGCCGCTTTTATGAGCACGCCTCCCCCTTATCGGCCTTTGGGTGATGTTACCCCCCGGTGGGGGGTTGGGGGTGTCTCCCCGTGCTGGCTCCACCCCCTTTCTGATGATGTCGTCGGTTCGACGGTCCGTCACATTTACGTTTACGTTCCGCCATTTGGACACTTTTATTCAACAGTGTGGGTAGGGTACAGCAGCGCCCCCTGTAGCAATCAGCGCTTACTGCATTAGTAACCTCAGTGGGACCTGGGATTTGAGCCCATAGATATATATAGAGAGGGTGGCCTAGTGGTTTTGCATGTTCTCCTCTCAGTGCTGGGGATTCCCGGTTCGAATCCCAAGCTGGGTGGAGTTTGCATGTTCTCCCCGTGTCAGCGTGGGTTTCCTCCGGGTTCTCCGGTTTCCTCCCACAGTCCAAAAACATGGATCAAGGTCAATTGAACGCTCCAAATTGCCCCATGTAGAGTGAGTGTGTGTCCAGCGATAAACTGGCGCCCTGTCCTGGGTCTATCTGCCCAGCGCCCGAAACGTTTTATTTATTTTGTATTTTGCAAGATGTCCGCAGCCCGCCCGGCCCCGCTTTTGATTCGAGACCCGCTGGTTGAGAATGACTGATGTCTAGTGTGTATTTAGACTTAGAGACACGTCTCGGGATTCAGGCTGGTGAGTCGGATGGACAATTGGCGTCTCCTAGTGAAATCCAGTGGGTTGATGGGTAATGAGCCTGGCTCGTTACGTCAGATGCACCAGTATTGATTTCATAACCCACGCCGCGTTGAAAACCGATCCCGCCTATTTTCAGCAGCATTCCATCGCGTTTCCCGATCGGACCGCCGAGTCCTAACGCTCCGAAGTCCATCCGGTCCCTCGGCTTTTGTTTTATTGGCCGGGAGCCTCGATAATTAAACCCAACCCACGAGAGGCCTTTACCGAGTTTGACTGACGTCCCGGTTCCGCGGTCCCCTCCTCAAGTCTGGTGCCCGTGGCCCTCGAGTTTATCTTGAAGCTGCTGTGTGTTATTGTAATTGAAGGCTGCAGATTCTCCGGCACTCGCACGTCCTCCATGTGGACTCCTCTCGCACTCGACTGAACCGGCTGCTTTGTGGACAAATTATTAGAAAGCGAAGCGGCCCCTGGATGCCACCTCAAGTGTTTTTAGCGAAGGCGCATGACGCCGGACACGTCAGAGAACGTTTTGTAAATTGGAATATCGTGGAAGAGTGGATTCATTTCCATAATTCCATTCAAAACGTTCAACTCTCATGGATTATAGATTCAGGGCCAACAATTTAAACCATTTAAATGATTTATTTGTTCATTTTGAGCTCGCAAAACAACAAAATGAGAACACTGTGGGGGAATTGGCCGGGACACGGTTCCACGGAAGCTGGACACCTCTGAGAACGTTTTTTAAATTGGAATATGGTGGAAAAGTCGATTCATTTTCATAATTCCACTCAAAACGTTCAACTTTCATGGATTATAGATTCAGGGCCCACAATTTAAACCATTTCAAGGATTTATTTGTTAATTTTGACGTAATTTGGGCTTCCGGCTCATAAAACCCAGAAAAGTCGAGTAATTGTTAAATTGCTGTTTGTTGATTTGTTTCTATTTGTTGTTGTGTTTGGACGGTGACCAGAAAGGCGCCTACGAAAATAAAATGTGTTATTATTATTCATTCATCCATTATCCTCCACTTTATCCTCTATTAGGGTCGCGGGGGGGGGGGGGTTCCCCATGCCCATCCAGGGGAGAACGTTTCGGGCACTGGGCAGATACACCCAGGACAGGAGGGCAATCTATCATTGGACACACTCACTCACACAGACACACTCTACATGGGGCAATTTGGATAATTCAATTGACTTGATCCATGTGTTTGGACTGTGGGAGGAAACCGGAGAACCTGGAGGAAACCCACATGGACACGGGGAGGACATGAAAACTCCACCCAGATGGGGATTCGAACCAGGAAACCCCAGCGCTGAGAGGAGAACATGCCAAACCACTAAGCCACCGTGGCGCCTTATTATTATTATTATTATTATTATTATTATTAATTTCCATAATTCTATTCAAAATGTTAAACTTAAATAGATTATAGATTCAGGGTTCGCAATTTGAACATTTTAAACAATTTAAACATTGTGTGTTTTGAGCTCGGGGCGGCACGGTGGCTTAGTGGTTCCCGGTTCGAGTCCCCATCTGGGTGGAGTTTCCATGTTCTCCCCGTGTCCGCGTGGGTTTCCTCCAGGTTCTCCGGTTTCGCCCCACAGTCCAAAAACATGGATCAAGTCAATTGAATTCTCCAAATTGCCCCATATAGTGTGTGTGTGTGAGTGAGTGTGTGCCCAGCGATAGATTGGCGTCCTGTCCTGGGTCTATCTGCCCAGCGCCCGAAACGTTCTCCCCTGGATGGGCATGGGGAACCCCACCGCGACCTTAATAGAGGATAAAGCGGAAGATAATGAATGAATGAATGAATGAATGTTTTGAGCTCCTAAAACCCACGAAAACAAGAATCCAACAAAACGAGAACCCTGGGGGAACCAGCAGGTCACGGTTCCGCGTTTCCGTGAGAAAATACAGCAGGTTGTTTTTCGAATCGGCGGCTTCGGAATGGGACCTGCAGGGGGCGCGTGGTCTCGGTCGCGTCCTGGCAGTGACAGAGAATGGAGGGAGAACGCTGTGATCGCGAGCGCTGCGACCCGCCGTCGATCCGTTTCTCGTCTCTTTTGCTTTTCGAGGAGGAAGACGTAAAGAGGCAACGGAAAAGGGATGCATCAGTAAGCCGATCCCTCGGGCGCGTTGTCACACATACGCTGAGTGCTGCCTGAGGTGCTGCGAGAGAGAGAGACAGCGCGAAGGGACCACGTTGTACGAGTTGAGAGAGATGCGCTGTGACAGATGTCCATCAAATGACACTTTAGCAGACGCTCGCCGCAAAAGGGCGCCGCGAAGGGTGACATCTAGAGGGACGAAGGGAAAATGAGGGATGCTGAGAGACGCACCGCGGGCCTCCATGGCGTGCTGATCCCGGCGCTATATTTAGAAATTACCCCCCGTCCTCCAAATGCCAGCTGAAGACCTTCCTAACGCGCTCTTTAATTGGAGGCGTGTCTCGTCTTCGCCCTACGTTTTTAAAAGTGTCGATATTCAGGGTTCACTTTCACAAACCCATCCGTAGCAGCGATAACGGTCGGCCCAACAGCTGCCCGTACTGCCGCGTCCACGTCCTGAATTTAAGAGCAGTGACGTTAATGAGAAGTTCGTCATTCGATGGACGAAATTCCAGATTTTAATACGCCGGTTACCATAGCAACAGGAATACTGCGTGCGTCTGACACGTACCTCTCTGAGTCTCTAGATGAGACGAGCTGCGTTTTGAAGCCTGTCAATATTCAGGGTTCAATTTGAAAAATCCGTCTGTCGCGGCGTTAACGGTTAACGGTGGACGGGCGCACAGCTGACGTCTGGATCCGACGTACCGTCAATGACGTTACGAAGCAATGACGTTACGAAAATGAGAACGTCATCGTTCGATAGACGGAAATCCATATTCAAATACGCCAGTCACCTCGCCGCCGAACGTCATCACAAATTTAAAGTAAACAGATGGTGGTTACCATAGCAACGGGAATGCTGCGTGTGTCTGACACGTACCTCACTGTGTGTCTCCAGATGAGCCGAGCTGTGACAGATGTCCATCGAATTACACTTTAGCGGACGCTCAAAAGGGCGCCTGCGAAGGGTGACCTCTAGAGGGACGAAGGTAAAATGAGGGATGCTGCGCGACGCACCGTAGGCCTCCATGGCGTGCTGATCCCGGCGCTATATTTAGAAATTGCCCCCCGCCCTCCGCCAGCTTAAGACCTTCCTAACGCGCTCTTTAATTGGAGGCGTGTCTCGTCTTCGCCGTGCGTTTTCGAACCTGTCGATATTCAGGCTTCGCTTTTACAAATCCATCCGTCGCGTCCACGCTCTGATTTTCCTCCGGAACGCCTTTCCTGGTTCCCCGCCGTCGTCCGAGCGCGAGATTTATGATTTATGAGACTTGCCATCCAGTAATTGTCCTCTAATAAGACTCCTGAATGGCGTGATTAAGTGAGCGCCTGCTGCGCCCGCTGGTCTTAACTGTAAACGCTGGTTAATATGCTTAACGCGTGCTGCCCGTGCCGGTGTGCCGGTCAGCGACGGGCGCAGCTTTACCCCGCCGCCGCTGGACGTTGACGGTTTTTCAAAGCACTCGCCCAAATATGGAGTTCCTGCGAACAGAAAGGGTATGAGTGTCGGGACGTGTTGTTGTGCAAAGGCTCTACGGGT
>JAFMOD010000435.1:149386-163400 GCA_019802435.1 Corydoras maculifer
TCCATCGGCTCCCGATATCGATCCCCACCCGATGAGATTCATGCGAATAATGCGGCCGTTGTCCGTCGGTACGAGACGCCGGCGTCCCCGACATCGGGACGGTCCGATCGCCTGACGCTCAGCCGGTTAATGGTTAATTGCGCGGTTCGAGGCGTTCCGGTCGCCCGAGACAAAGTTGCGCAGGTGAGATGCATGTGCACAGTGACGGGATAGGACGGGGGGGGGGGGGGTACTGAGGATAGCAGGCGGAGGGGAGGAAGCACCAAAAGAGGGTTGAGGGATGGGGTGAGGGAGGACATGCAGAATGGGGCGAGATGGAGGAGAAAGGTTTTCGGTGGCGCCCCCTTGTGGGACGTCTGTATGATGGCAGTTAAAGGTTATTCATTCATTCCTTTGTTTATTTTGAAATAATAATAATAATCGTTAAATCATCTATGGGGTGGGGGGACCGTTTTGGGCGCTGGGCAGATCCACCCAGGACAGGACGCCAGTCCATCACTGTGACGCGGCAGGACGGCGGTTGCGGTTAGCAGGGGCAGATCCGCTCGAGGCCTTTCTTTTTTCGGGTGTCTTTTGATCTGGGGGTCCCCGCGGTGCGTCCCCCGTCCTTTGTGCTCGACTCGGGCAGGAATCAAAGCGAGGAGAACGTAGGACCGGGTTCTCCGGCTCCTCCGCTTCATGATCGACCGTCACGTCAGGTCACGTTCCGGATCGGCGTCCTCGGGGCTCTGCCAGCTCAGCGGGAGAGCGTTCAGCCGGCGGAGAACCTCAGTTTAATGTATGTGTGTGTGTGTATGTGTATAATGTGTGTCGTATGTGTGTGTGTAGTATGTGCGTAAATAGTGTTTGTATAGTGTGTTTGTGTATAGTGTGTGTTTGTATAGTGTAGTGTGTGTGTGTGTATATTGTGTTTGTGTAGTGTGTATAGTGTAAAGTTTGTATATAGTGTGTGTGTGTGTATATATATATACATAGTGTATTTGTGTATAGTGTAGTGTGTGTATAGTGTGTTTAGTGTAGTGTGTGTATGTGTATATAGTGTATGTGTGTGTATAGTGTAGTGTGTGTATATTGTGTTTGTGTAGTGTATATAGTGTGTTTGTCTGAATAGTGTGTGATTGAATAGTGTTTGTGTATAGTGTGTGTGTCTCTGTGTGTGTAGTGTGTATAGTGTAGTGTGTGTATATAGTGTGTATATATAGTGTATTTGTGTATAGTGTGTGTGTGTAGTGTGTGTATATCGTGTTTGTGTAGTGTGTATAGTGTATTTGTGTATAGTGTAGTGTGTGTGTATAGTGTAGTGTGTGTGTGTGTGTATATAGTGTGTGTGTATAGTGTTGTGTGTGTTTGTATAGTGAGGTGTGTATGTGTGTATAGTGTTTGTGTGTGTGTATAGTGTAGTGTGTGTGCATATTGTGTGTGTGTGTATATTGTGTGTGTGTATGTGTGTGTGTATATAGTGTGTGTGTATATAGTGTGTGTGTGTGTATGTGTGTGTGTGTGTGAGGTAATGGTTCACATTTCATTCAATGTTTAATGTGCATTATGTTTTATGTCCTCGTGATCTTTATGCAAACGACCTTGTGTAGAAGCACACACACACACACACACACACACACACACACACACACACACACATACACACACACATGCGTGTACCTGCACACACACACACACACACACGCACACACAAGCAGACGTCCGCAGCATGCGAGTGACCTTTAGTTTAAATGAACCTGAGTCACGTTTACAGAAGGCGAGGTGGGAGACGCCGTGATGTCATCGCGAGGCGTGATGTCATCAGGTTTCATCAGGTTTCGTATTCCGCCGGCGTGTCTGGTTGTCATGGACGCCACGCCGCCTCCCGTCGGCCTGATCCGTCCCAACGGAAAGGTTGAGACACGCCGCACCCGGACGCGGCGCCGGCGTCCCGCTGACGACCACGCGGCGAGGGGGGCGGGCCCCCGACGTTACCGCCGTCCATCAGAACCCCGGAGGCTTTCTGTACGGACGACAGGACTGAGGCATGCAACGCGGGCGTGTCGACGGCGTCCATGAGCACGGGAAACGGGCGTGGCGGGCGTGGTGGGGCAGGTGTCTGTAGCTATCTGTTGTCTGTGCGCCTGTTAACTCTTTATCGCCCCCCTGTGGAACCGTCAGCTTTCACTGTCGTGCTTGTTTATAGAAAATCAGGCCTAAAAATGGGACACGCCGTGTGAGTGTGTGTCTGCGTGCAATTACACGCTTCTGTGTGTGTGTGTGTGCGTGTGCATGCGTGTGTGCTTGTGTCTGTGTGTTCATGTGTGTGCGTGTCTGTGCTTGTGTGTGTGTGTGTGTGTGTGTGTGTGTGTGCGCATGCCTGTGTGTGCGTGTGTGTGTATGTGTGTGCATTCATGTGTGTGTGTGCGCTCGCTCGCCCGCCTGTATGCATAAGCGAGCGCACCCCCAACCTGAGTCTCTATACGAACACATCGCCATGACAACTGACTGACGGAGCGTCTCTGATTGGACGCCGCGTCCGATGATGTCATCGGCAGGCCGTCGTGACTTTACACGGGAGCTGAATTGAAAAATCCACTTGCATCAGAATCAATTGATCCCCTGGCTGTAAGAGGCTTAAAGCGCCCTCTCTTCCACCCCCCCCCCCCCCACACACACACACACACACACACACACTGTCCGAACTGTCCGCCGGGCCGGACCGAGTGTCGTCGGTTTACGAACGGGACATTCGCATCGGACGAAGACAAAGGGATTCCCCTGGTGGCTTAGTGGTTTAGCATGTTCTCCTCTCAGCACTAGGGTTTCCCGGTTGGAATCCCAATCCGGGTGGAGTTTCCGTGTTCTCCCCGTGTCCACGTGGGTTTCCTCAGGGTTCTTCAGGTTTCCTCCCACAATCCAAAAACATGGATCAAGTCAATTGAATTCTCCAAATTGCCCCATATCAATCCAATAAATCACGTGAACTGGACCCGCCCACCCACAGCCTCGACCCCGAAATCTCGGGGGTGAATCAGAATGCCGATGGTGAGCCGGCCCAACCTTGCAGACGATAGACGCTTGCAGGAAGAAAATAAATAGATAAATGAATAAAAGTTGTCGGTGATTTCGATGTGAACCGATTCAGAATGTGATGTCATTAAATCTCCAGCGGGGGGCAGTGTGCAGACGTCCAGACGGCGCGTTGTGTTTACGTTTGCGGACGTACGATGTATGACGTGTTTCTATCGTTGTGTTTGCACGCAGATGCAGATCTATATGTACAACTCGGACGACTTCGACAGCCTGAGCGCAGCCATCAGGGAGAAGCGTGTAATTGCGGCCATGGCCGTCTTTTTTCAGGTAAGAGCTCAGGTGTCTGTGTGGAACTCCATCGTCCGTCGCGTTGAATCACTGAGTCACATCAGAGAGTCGAGTATCAGAGCAACCGCAGCTTCAGTGGACGACCGAACATCATAATCCCACATCAAAGGACGGGGAGCGATTAATGTGGTCTGTTTTGAGTCACATGAGTCATCCGAGTCACATGAGTCATCCGAGTCACATGAATCATTTATATCACATGAGTCATCCGAGTCACATGAGTCATCCGAGTCACATAAGTCATCCAAGTCACATGAGTCATCAGAGTCATCCGAGTCATCTGAGTCATCCGAGTCACATGAGTCATTCGAGTCATCCAAGTCACATGAGTCATCCGAGTCACCTGAGTCACCCGAGTCACTGAGTCACATGAGTCACCCGAGTCACTGAGTCATCCAAGTCACATGAGTCATCTGAGTCACCTGAGTCACCCGTGTTAGCCGAGTCACCTGAGTCAACCAAGTCACCTGAGTCATCCGGGTCACCTGAGTCATCCGGGTCACCTGAGTCATCCAGGTCATCCGGGTCACCCGAGTCCTCCAAGTCACCCAAATCATCTGAGTCATCCGGGTCACCTGAGTCACCTGCATCATCCGAGTCACATGAGTCACCTGCATGGTGATGGACGATTCACCCGGCGCCTGAGACGAAATACACCCCCCAACCAGCAGCGTAAAGGTGTTTTACAATCCGTCTGAGTGACATACGAACAGCTCGGGGGCGACGGCGGTGAGAGGGATTCACACAGCTGAACAGCCAATCAGAGCGAGCGCTGTTGCACCACCGGCCCCATCGACATGCTCAGTCGCCCGAGTAGCTTCTGACGGGTCCGAATGGCGTCGACGGCGCGAGACGCACCGAAAACAGCCAGGGCCGGGGGTGCGCGGCGTCCCACCTGACGTTGACAGATGACCCGATGTTTGAGAGTCCCAACTTCATCGAGACATTCCAAACTATAACTGTTTTATAATAAATATAAAAAAAAACTTTTTAAATACGATTAAATATAATAATAAAAATTTAATAATATAAATTTAGTAATATAAATATAATCTAAATTTAATAATATAAATATAATAATCTAAATTTAATAATATAAATATAATAATCAAAATTTTTTTATTCATTCATTATCTCCCGCTTTATCCTCTATTAGGGTCGCGGTGGGGTTCCCCATGCCCATTCAGGGGAGAACATTTCGGGCGCTGGGCAGATAGACCCAGGACAGGGCGCCAATCCATCGCTGGGCACACACTCACTCACACACACACTCTATATGGGGCAATTTGGAGAATTCAATTGACTTGATCCATGTTTTTGGACTGTGGGAGGAAACCGGAGAACCCGGAGGAAACCCACGCAGACACGGGGAGAACATGGAAACTCCAACCAGATGGGGATTCGAACCGGGAATCCCTAGTGCTGAGAGGAGAACATGCTAAACCACTAAGCCAGCATGCCGCCCATAATCTAAATTTAAAAATATAAATATAATAATCTAAATTTAATAATATAAATATGATAATAAAAATCTAAAAATATAAATTTAATAATATAAATATAATAATAAAAATGTAATAATATAAATTTAATAATATAAATATAATAATAAAAATGTAATAATTAATATAAATTTAATAATATAAATATAATGATAAAAATGTAATAATATAAATTTAATAATATAAATATAATATAAATTTCATAATATAAATTTCATAATATAAATACAATAATATAAATTTAATAATATAAATATAATAATATAAATTTAATAATAAAAAATTTATAATATTAATATAATAATGTCCTGACTGATCTTTAAACGGAACGCAGGTGTTTATATCCCAAACTGAGTGATGAACCAGACCCTGGTTCTGTTCTGTGGGCTTTTTTCGGACCCGGCGCCCTGATTGAGAGCGATAGCCGCGAGCGTCGGAGCCGCGAGGTGAAATTCCTGACGCAAGACGGACAAATAAAACGAACGTTTGCCAAGAACGCCTTCATCTATTTGAAGTGAAAGTGGGAGCATATGGCCGTCGCTTCGACCGTAAACGATGTCTACGCCTGATCGGGTGGTGACCCGCTGGGCGGCACACGGGGCGCCGGGGGGGGGGGGGCAAAGTTAAAGCTGTTAGACTTTTAATGCATTCGCACCATGCTTCGTTTAGTGTGTAGCTATTTTAATTCTTCTCCAACTTTACGAACTTTAATTGGATCAGAGTTTTTCCTTCAGCTTGTGTTTTTTTTTTTAAATCGGGTTCCGATAAACACGCTTATTCCCGTTTTTAGATGTCCTCAGTATGGACAGGTCTGTTCTCAGGCTCCACCCACTACATTGCATTCTTTTCAAAGACGCGCCTCATTGTTACCATTAAGTTTACCTTGAGAAGTGAAAGAAAATTTGACGCTGTACGTTTAGCGCGTAAAAAAAAAGCAACACGATCGAGTTGAAAAGGGAAATCATCGAAAAACCCGAGAGCCACGTTACGATCGCACGATGAGAATTTTAACGTGCTTAGAAAACTGAGACTGTTATTTTAAAATGTCCTGGATTGAATTTGATTTAATTGGAAACATCCGCCTCACGTTGCATTGATCGTTTGCGGGCGGACGAGCCACGAAAACGTCGGTTCCACTGTACAATTTTAAAAATCTAAAATAATGCTGACCTCATTTTGTACTCATATTTTATCTTGAAAATAAAAAAATAAAACAAAAAACAGAGAAAGGTACGTGTCAGACACTTGCAGCATTCTCGTTGCCATGGTAACCGCTATTCGTTTACAACACGTACGACGACACGTATTTAAATTAAAAATTCAATTGAAATGTGTTTTTGGATGTTACTTTTTAAAATAAATTTCTTGGGTTTGTATTCTAATGACAGTGGGTTGTGAGAACATGTGGGTCTTCACGTTCTGTTTTGTGTGTATATCCCGTTCCACGTACCCCATGTTCTCCACAGCCTCGCGTTCCCCGATCCCCGCGTTGGCGCGTTCCGAGCGAGGCTGGAATCCCCGGCTTTGCGGCGGTTGAGTTGAAAGCCACGCTCGGTGGAGGTGCGCCAGCGTTTTGTCAGTGCGGCGCTTTCGGAGAACCCGTGTGGACGGGATATACGGAGCAGATCCCAGATTCCGTAGTCGGAATACTAAGCGGGTGCCGTGCGATCTCGCCGGATCAATGCTGAGATTCGTTTGTACTCGAGCTCAGACGTCCCCCTCCAGGTTCGCGTCGAAGCCGGAGAACAAGGTCTGAAAGTTTTAGAACACATCAGAGCCGGTGTTCTGCGGAGCCCATCACTTTCTGACGACGCCAGGTTTTATTATCCTCCGGTTTCGCCCGCGTTGCCAGTTTTAACTTTTTTTTTTAGTCTTTTTATCGTCGTGCCGTCAGAATCAGCCACATATTTCCTTTGAGTCTCATCGCCAGCTTTTCGGCTGGAGGAGATTTATAGAACCAGGTGAGGGAGTGTGAGCTACAAGGATTAGGAGAACCCCCCCCAAACACACCGCGAGAACGTGGAAACTCCTCCCAGATCGGGATTCGAACCCGGAATCCCACTAAGCCACCGTGCCGCCCCGAAAAGCTATTCATCCATCCATCCATTGTCTTCCGCGTTATCCTCTACTAGGGTCGCGGGGGGGGGGCACACCCAGGACTGGGCGACAATCCATCCGCCTCAGATTTCATCGGGAGTTTGCGTGCGGATGGATGAGTGACGAAAATAATAATGCTGATCTCAATTTGTACTCGTGTTTTAACTTGCAAAATAAACAAGAATAGAGAGGTACGTGTCAGACACATGCAGCATTCTCGTTGCCATGGTAACCACTCTCTCTTGACGTGTTACCGTTCTCTGTGAACGTGCGATGAGACAAGATGGCGGAACATTAATCTAAGCCGGCGTATTTCCGTTGGTCGAGGACGAGGTTCTCATTTTTCGTAACGTAATTGCCGTTAAATTAAACGAAAATTCTATTTAAATGCGTTTTTCAAAAATAGAGGCGAAATTGGGGAATAGACGACGAAAGAGGGGACAGGTGGACGGAGGGAGACCATCCGAAACGACGGTCGACCACGATCCTGACCCATGAGCCCCTCTGTCGAAATCCCGCCTCCTGCCGACGTCCTCGAGGGGATTTTTAAAAGTCGGCGTTTCGTTTACAGAATGCGCTCTCTTGTTGTTTTATTGTTTTATTGTTTTTTTTTTTTTACCTCTGATGGAGAAAACATAAGCTGCCCCCCCTGATTCCCCGTTTGACCCCCACCCCCCCATCACGGCGACAATTTCTGCTCGGAGGCGGTAATTATAGTTATTTTCAGTTTGCCGTTTAATCCTCATACAGACGCCGATTCTGGAACTGTCATCGCTCTGTCTGTCGTTCCGCCGTCATCCAATTATCGGCTCAGTTTGCAGTTCAGTGGCTCCGTTTCAGACATTGTTGCCTCAGAAAATAATCACGGGGTGATAATTAGTACAAACTTAATCCTAATAAAATTAGTCGACCCGTTGACGTTGCGTTTCCCGAGCGCCCCCAAGAAAAATAAATTAATAAATCAAAGCCATGGAGCGCCCCCTGCCGACCGTGGCTTCCCCGAGGCCTTGACGTTCTTTCTCCGCAGTGGAGCGTTCTGGGAATTTCAGGCATATTTCGACTAAACCGAGGGCCGAAAGTATACGACCCTGTCGAATTTAAAGGTGATGTGAAGGCGACATTCAGCAAACGTTCAGATAACGGACCGTAAAGACACAACGTCATTTGGGAATTGATTTGTTTTTGGTAATTTTAGCAGAGGCTTTTGATCCAAAGTGAGGATTTGAACTTGATGGTTGGGGTCGGAACACGGGGGCCACACCTCTGAGGCAATGAGGGTCAGGGGCCTTGCTAAAGGGCCCACGTTGGTAACTTCAGAGAACATGGGATTTGAACCCTCACCCTTTGGGTTGATAGAGCAACACCTTAACCCCTGAGCTACCGTGTGATTCCGAATATCTCACGGCTGCTATATTTATATATTTTTTTATTGCTATTATATTTTTATATTTACATTTTTATTTTCGGTTTAAATGATATAATGCTGCTATATATACATTTTAAAAAAATTATTATTGCCCTTATAGTTTTATACTTACATTTTTATTTTAGATTTATTTGATATAAAACGCTGCTATATTTAATTTTTTTATTTATTTATTGCCATTATATTTTAATACTTAATTTTTTTTTTATGTATATTTTGTAACGCTGAATAATGAATTAATTATTTTCTTTATTGCCATTATATATTATATATTTATATTATAAAATGCTGCTAAAATGTAAAAAAAATTTCTAACATAATATTTAAATACATTTTTGGGGTAAACGGGGTCCGTGAAACAGAATTTCGTTTACGCTTCTTGTCCCACGTTACATCCTGGAGTCCTTGATACAGTATATACACACAGGCTTGTGTGTGTGTGTGTGTGTGTGTGTGTGTGTGTGTGTGTGTAATTTTCTAGAATAATGGGTCTCGTCCTGTTGCTTTATTTCTCTCAGATTGGACAGAAGGACAATCCTGCCGTCGATCCCATAATCCACGGTCTGAGGGGAGTCGTGCACCATGGTGAGTAAATAACCCAAAAATTCAACACCAAACCGAAAACTTTAGTATTTGAATGATCAAAAATTTAGAACACGATGCGCTTTGTTTTATATCTCTGTATCGCCGTGACGATGCTCTGAGTTTGGACTTTTGGACTTTTGTCTTTCCTCAGTTTTGGTTTTTTGTCTTTTCAACTTTGGCCTGGTTCTGATTCTGTATGAATGGACCACGTGGGGGGGGGGGGAGGGGGGGGACTGTACAGCGTCAGCAGAAGGGTCGTAATTTTGGGGTCAAGTTGAAGTCATTTATTTCTGTCGCACTTTTTACAACAGCAGCTTTACAGAATGAAAAGCCTTTAAACCCCCAAAGAGCAAGCCGAAGCGACAGCGGCAAGAAAAAAGCTCCCTGTTATGTTGTTATTCAAGAAGGAAACCTTGGGAGGACCAAGACTCAGTGGGGGACTCGTCCTCCTTGAGCGGCCGGGCAGCAACAACAGTGTAGGACACTAATGCCCAGATATTTAACAAATGAAAAATCTAACAACTAGACAACTATATGTGAGTCCATTAGGGGGCGCCCTGCAGGACCGCCAGTCCAATTATTACTCAGGTTCCATCCAGTGTTCATCAGCAGAGCCATGGATGAAGATCTGACTCCACCTCCAGGAAGCCGGTCACACCTCAAAAGAAACAGACAAAGGAAGGCAGTTAGAGCTGATAATAAAGCACGGCATTTAATTAATATGTAATTAATTGACACATGTCTCATGGATGAGGGACGTTCATTCATTCATTCATTCTAGGGTGGGTCCTAGGAGGAGTCCCCATGTCCATCCAGGGGAGAACATTCCGAGTGGGTGTCACTGGACACCCATTCACACTATATGGGGCAATTTAGAGCGATTTAAGATCCCCTTGAATCCATGGGTGGTAACCAGAGAACCTAGAGGTAACCCACACGGACATGGGGAGAACATGCAAACTCCACCCAGATCTGGATTCGATCCTGGATCCCCGGCACTGAAAGGAGAACATGCCAACCACCACGTTGATATCCGTCTGATCTTCATTACAGCGGATTACACATCATTGTGGATGTTGGAAACCCCGTGTCCGCATGGGATTCCTCTGGGTTCTCCGTTTTTCCTCCCACAGCCCACAAATATGGATTCAAGGTAAATCGAATGCTCTAAATTGCCCCTATATAGTGTTAATGTCTGCCTGGCGAAAGATTGGCGCTCTGTCCTGGGTGTTGGGTGTATCTGCCCAGAGCCCGAAACGTTCTCCCCTGGATGGGCATGGGAACCCCCCCCCCCCATTTGATTGTTAGAGAAACCAGAATACCGTTACTCAGCGATCAGTTTATGTGTTATTATTAACCATTCTGCTTTCAATTCATATGTTTATAAATTGGACCTGGTTTGTCGTAACTGGACACCGTGATGATGTTGGCATGTTCTCCTCGCCCTACCGTCGCGGCGGCCGTTGCGTCTATGAACGCGTCTCGTTAATTAGTTAATTAGAGGACAGGACACTGCGGAACACACCGGGCGTCCCTCACGCACTTTAAAGTGTGTACGGCGCTGAAACGCGGGGCGCACGGCGACGCCTCATCTTTCATTCGTACGAGGTTACTCAGGGTCACGCTGGAGATCACAGACCGCACGGATAGGGACACGTCCGCGGATCGTTAAAGGTGAATGTCCCGGTGTGAGACGGATGTGACGGGCGTCAGATGGGCGACATCCGGCCGACGTTGACGTCGCTGGAAAAAAAAGGCTCTTTGAGTCAGACACCACCAACACCACACCTCCCTCCCCGTGTTCAAGTGGGTTTCCTTCAGGTTTCAATGGATTCAAGTGGAATTGAATGCTCTAAATTGCCCCATATAGAGTGTGTGTGTGTCCAGCCATAGATCGGCGCCCTCTCCTGGGCGTATCTGCCCAGCGCTCGAAACCTTCTCCCCTGGATGGGCATGGGGAACTCCCTCGCACGAACCTGGTAGAGAAGTCAGCTGAAGATGATGGATAATTAATAATTAATTAATAATTATTCATTTTAAGGTGGCTTAGTGGTTGGCATGTTCTCCTCTCAGCGCTGGGGATCCAGGTTGGAATCCCGATCTGGGTGGAGTTCTCCCATGTTCTCCCCGTGTCCGCGTGGGTTTCCACCGGGGTCTCCGTTTCTTCTCCCACAGTCCACAAACATGGATTCAAGGTGAATTGAATGATCTAAATTGCCCCATATAGAGTGAATGCGTGTGATAGATTGCCATCCTGTCCTGGGTGTATCTGCCCATTGTCCGAAACTTTCTCCCCTGGATGGGCATGGGGGAACCCACCACCACCCACCCACCCACCCACCCACCCTCCCAATTTGATTGTTAGAGAAACCGAAATACTGTTACTCAGCGATCGGCGTACATGTTGTTATTATTAACAATTTTGCTTTCACTTTATATATTTATGAATTACACCAGTTTTGTTTTTTTTTCGGTTACTCCATTACGCGTCGGGAATCATTATGGGATGTGTTCAGAACAAGGCCACGCCCTCTCGTGGCTCCTTGCTTTATTAAAAACAGATATTTTTCGGATCTCCGTCGTGTATCTCATATCATATCCCATAATCTTAATTATCACGAAGCCTGAAACACCGTTCCACCTAGCGGCCCCGGGGGTCAGCGATTCCGCTTCTGTACAAACAGAGGGTCTCGGTAATTGTCTGGTCGGCAAAGCGGTGGTGATGAAAGCGCGGCGGCGGCGGCGCCCGTCGAACCAACGGATCCCTATCTGCCTGACAGCCGAGGGTCGCGGCGGTCTCGCAGGGTTAATTACTAAATAAGTGTTCGCGCCGTACGTGGACGAAGGGGGAGTTAAAATTAGCATACGGGCGCGTGGAACGCCGCGTGACCTCCGGCGCCGCGCGGGTTCTTCCGGCGGTTAAAGGCATGAATGCCCTCAATAACACCCGGGCCCCGGCGCCTCAATGGGATGCCAGGGAGCGAGGTTGTGAGTGAGTGAGGAGAGAGAGAGCGAGAGAGAGAGAGAGTCCTGCGAAGCCACCGATGGGTTTGCCGTAAAATAGTCCCAGCTGCGCCGCGGGACGACGACCACGATGACAATGACGCTGATTGCCGTGATCGTAGCGGCCGTGGTGGCGTTTATGATGCGCAATGATGATGTGGGGGGTGGGGGGGGTGGATGCGTGATTAAGCGGCGAGTTGTTATCTGGACGACTTTTGGGACCGATTTCCGATTAAAGATTACGAATATATGTTTTAAACGTGTTGTTGGCCTGTCACCGTGACAACGCGGTGCGCTCTGATTGGCTGCTGCGAGGAGGTCGAATATTAACCACCGTCAGGGTCTCGGAATTTTATGCTGACTGAGAAGTGCACTGTAAAGGGATCGGTGGGATACCGCAGGGGGGGGGGTGAGTGTTTATGTGTGTGTGTGTTAGTATGTGTGTGTTAGTATGTGTGTGTGAGTGTGTTTGTGTGTTAGTATGTGTATATGTGTGTGATTATGTGTGTGTGTGTATGTGTCTGTTTGTGTGTGTCTGTGTTTTGTGTGTGTATATGTGTTTATGTGTTTGTATGTGTGTGTGTGTGTGCCCATGTTTGTGTATGTGTGTGTATGTTGTCAGAGTAGGGGGTTGTTGTACGTGTGTGTGTGTGTGTGTGTGTGATGTCAGTAGGGGGTTGTTGTACGTGTGTGTGTGTGTGTGTGTGTGTGTGATGTCAGTAGGGGGTTGTTGTACGTGTGTGTGTGTGTGTGTGTGTGTGTGTGTGATGTCAGTAGGGGGTTGTTGTATGCGGGTGTGCTAGTGGTTCTGTAGACAGTTCCCTCGCGGGGGGGTACAGACGGGTTCATCTCTGCACGCGTGCACACACACACACACACACACACACACATACACACACACACACATACACACACACTCCACTGAGTTTCAGCCTGTGGCTCGAAGCCTGCGCTCACATAACCAGCACACAGAAGGAGAACATCCGGAGAACATCAGGAGAATATAAAGAGGAGAACATCAGGAGAACATCAGGAGGAGAACATCAGGAGAACATCAGGAGGAGAACATCAGGAGAATATCAGGAGGAAAACATCAGCATCCAGAGATACAAATGATGGCGTCCTGGGAAACCCCCCTCCTGACCCCTGTACAGTTTTAGGTGGTAGATCATAAATGATGGAATGCTGGAAACGAACCTCAATATTCATTCATTCATCCATTATCTTCCGCTTTATCCTCTATGAGGGTCGCGGGGGAGGGTTCTCCATGCCCATCCAGGGGAGAACGTCTCGGGCGCTGGACAGATACACCTAGGACAGGACGCCAATCTATCGCTGGACACACACTCACTCACACAGACACACTCTATATGGGGCAATTTGAAGAACTCAATTGACATGATCCGTGTTTTTGGACTGTGGGAGGAAACCGGTGAACCCGGAGGAAACCCACGCGAACACGGGGAGGACATGGAAACTCCACCCAGATGGGGATTCGAACCGGGAATCCCTAGTGCTGAGAGGAGAACATGCCAAACCACTAAGCCACCGTGCCGCCCAACCTCAATATTGAAATCAAATAATTGAATTTGGACCTGCAACCTGCTGTACCGTGCTACTGTAACTCACACACACACACACACACACACACACACACACACCGACACACAGTGTCCCTCAGGCTACGGCTCAATGCGACACACTCCGCGCTCCCAGCTCGGGAAATCTAGAACCCGGTTCAGACGCAGAGCTGGAGTCTGTCATCCGGGGCGCTGTTTAACATTCGGGGGGGGGGGTTTTTTTTTGCCCCGTGGCAGTATGTGGGTGTAAGACACCACCATCATCCATTACCCCGCCACTGAGCCTTGCAGCCCTCTCTCTCTCTCTCTCGCACGTCCCACTCTGAGTGCTCACCTGTGTAATTTTATGAGATCTGGCGCCCGCTCAGCCGCCGCCTCTCGCCGCACACGCCGGAGAACCGCCTCGCTCTCGTTAATTCCCCCGAGCGTCGGTGTTCATCTGCCGCCTGTAGAAAAAT